>JANZXR010000171.1:1783146-1805920 GCA_027575705.1 Erythroxylum echinodendron | reverse complement strand
AAGAGGAGAAAAGGCAGGCCATACAAGACCTGGAGGGAAGTAGTTAAGAAAGATATGTCAGAGTTAGCCCTTACAGTGGAACTAGTCAGATATCGAAAATTTTTGCGGGATAAGATTAGGGTAAGGGAAATCCTTTAAAGTACGACAAGGTAGTCGAGTTAGTGTATTACGAGGGTTTACTGTCATGTTCGCACACTCTATTCACCGCGTAGGAAGTCTAATTTGTCTTTTTTAGTTTGACAGTTGTAGTTTTTTTTCAGGTGTCCGGAAACGATCCAACAAGAATGTCAGACCCGGTAGGATTGTCATACACACAAGGTAGCAACGCCAAAATTCCTAGCCCACATAGCGACGAGCAGAGCCGATCTGTTGCAGCCTATTAGGTATTTAGTAGAGCTGGGTTGCATATCAGGTATGTCCTTTGCCCCTATTTCCTTTCCTATTTTTTAGTATTTATTTATTTATTATTATTTATTATCATTATTTTATTATTGGTATTTTGTATTTGTATCTTTGTTATTTGAATTATTTGTAGCTATTTTATTTGGTTTTGTTTTATTCTATTTCTTTATGTACTTATTTAATTTTATTTACCTCCCCTTTTAACATATCAGTTTTCATCTGCATCATTTTTTATTGTCACGTTTGTATGTGAGTTTACGGGGAATAACCTCTCTACTATATAAGGGTAAGGCTGCGTACTATCAGACCTCCTCATACTTCGCTTTATTGCGGGATTTCAAACTGAGTGATGATGATGATGATGATGAGGGCATGAATATTATATTTTTTAATATTTCGTTGAATATTCTTATAAAAATTTAAAATTTAAATATTTAATTTTACAAAAATTAAGTTTATAACTTTAATAATAATAATAATAATAATAATAATAATAATAATAATAATAATAATAATAATCTACTCACCAAAAAAAAAATCCAACGTCAAATTCAACCTTAATATTATTTAATAAAGTAAATAATATTATTAAATAATAAAATAGGAATAAAAATTTAAAATATAAAAAATGAGAAAATGCTCAAATTAACAAGGATTCCAATATATTTATTCCTCTTCTTCTTTTCTTTTTACGTTAGGTAGTTTTATAACGCTTCAGCTACACAAGGTGCGTAGTTCAAACTCAAAGCCAAGCCCAAAGTGAAGTTCATCGTTATAATGGAATGTCATTTACAGAAATCGAGCCCATATCGATTACGCTGAGTGGTCTTACTCTATAGCCCTGATATAGGCCTGTTAGAATTCACCACTCTTTGAAAATTTTGAGAATTATTCATGAATTAACTCAGATTTAATTTAAAGTTAATAATTTAAATTAAAGAATAAAAGATATTGGCATCTCTTATAATAAGAAAAATTTTAAAAATAATGGTAAAATACATGTATTATTAATATAAAATATAAATTAATTAGATGATATTTATATAATGATTCAACCAGTTCTTAAATTTGAACCGAAATAATTACACGCAATTCAAACAAATAATTTATCATAATTATTTTTAAATTATTAATTTAAATCAAATATAATTGATTCAGGTCAGATTTAAGAGTTAAATTGAGATATTATGCTAGTGATATTTGATTAATTTGCATATAATATTTGTGTTGTATGTATTTCTTCGTTATTTTTTAGGCTAAAATTTCATTTTTAACCTCACCATTTATAATAGAATACAGAATATATTCAAACGTTTCGAATCGTTCAGATTGAATTTTAGTGTTTTCAAAACATACTCTGAATGAACGAAAATTTTCATGAAGTTAACTTTCTATCACTTAAATATTACGTCAATATTAATGTGATATTATTTTTTATTTTTTAAACAAAAATAAATCGACACATGACAAACATAACTTATTGTCTAAAATGTATAGCAGGGGTCTCACTGTCACGTGACCAGAGAGACTCACTTTTTGATTAATTAAACAAGCTAATTATAGACGCGTTTAGAGGACAACGGTTCAGCTAATATTTTGGCTTATTCAAGTATTTCAGTTGTTTGACTTTTCAAACAGCTGAAACACTTGTTTGGTAAGGATATAAAAAGTCAACTGATTTATTTTAAACCGCCGAATTCATAAATGCTATACAATAGCATCGTTTCAAGTAGCTGTTTCACTTTTAACAAGTGAAAAAATCAATTGTACCCTTTAGATAAGTAAAGCTATATATTAATTAATTTTTACAAATCAAATTTATGTCTAACTACAATCTCTAAACTTTTCGTGCTTTTTTATTTTTTAATTTTATTTTTTTATAAAATTAATAATAACATAATTATAATTATAATTATAATTTAATTTAATTTTTATTAAGTAATAATTTAATTTTAATTTTAATTTAATTTTATTAAAATAATGATTAAATTTAAAATTAAAATTAAATTTTTATTAAAGTAATATTAGTATAATTATAATTAAAATAAAAAAGTAAAAAATAAAAATAAAAAAACTACACTTATACACGGGTGACAAATTCATGCCCTTAATTTTTTTTTTAAAACTATGCCCTCTTAAGTCATTTTACATATTAACAGCTAATATTAAACAGTTAATTTTACCAAACATCTTTAATAAGCAGCTAATGCAATCTGCTGGTCAAAACAGCTAATAGAATCAGCTGTCAACTAATAGCTGATAAAATTAGCTAACAACTAATGCAACCAGCTGATTGCCAAACAGGGCCTACGTGACAATGAAATATACTTTCTATTTAAAAAGCATAAAAATAATATCATGTCAATATTGAAATAATACTGACATGATATTTAACTGATAAAGTGTTAAACTCCATCAAAAATTTCATCTAAGATCTGATTTGAAACTAGGAATATCAATTTTGGCTCGACTTGATTTTAACTTGGGTTGATCGGCTTACTGGCCAAAAGTAGTCAACCCGATCATTATTTCAAAAATGACGTCGTTTTTGACATTTAAAAAAATATAAGATGAGTTAAGTTGGCCCATGATCTGTCGGGTCATAGATCAAGCCACAGGCCTGTCAGTCCGTAGTCAGAATTCAGCCTGACAGGCCACCTAGCCTACGATTAGGCTTGGCCTGAGCCGCCCTTATTTAAAACTTTTAAATGTTAGGAGATTCGCCTTTGGAATCGAAAATTTCTAATTGAATTGCATTCTATTGTAAATATGAATGATCAAAATTGACCTTATTTTAAACCAAATATAAGAGAATGTGTTTTTTTTAAATTTAAAATCTAAAAATATTTTTAAAAATTTTAAAAACCATAAAATTTTTCTAAAATATCTTAAATTATAAGAAGATCTATATTTTTTATCCTTTAAATTAATTAAATTTATCTCAAACTCATTTTAAATTATAAATTTAAATTGGACTTGATTTATTATTATTCACAATCAAATTCAATTTTTGCTTTTAAACGAAGATTTCACTTTATCAAATTGCTAGATTTTGTTATTGAAATGTAAAAAGTTGTATTTTGATTATAAAAAAACTAAACTTTACGTTTTTTTTAAAATTTTATTATTTTGAATCTCAGCTTTGCTTCTCTTCAACGTTGGGTAGCCTTTTTTTACCAACTTATTTCCCACCAAAGTCAAGTGGAATATTTATATATATATATAATAACATAATAAATTAAAAAATAATAATAATGGTCATGGTGGGTGAGAATTCTCTAACCGTCCACGCTGGACCCATTTCAAAATCATTCAAATCAAACGGTCCAGAAGTTTTGTTAAAAAATAATAAAAAAGAGCCATGAGAGAGAGAGTAAATGGTAAAGAGTAGTGGAGTAGAAAGAGAGAGAGAGAGAGAGAGAGAGAGAGAGGTTGAGAGGTTTTTGTTTTTTGAAAAAAGCGAAAAAGACAAAATAGATCGAAGCAACGGTGAGAGAGAGATAGAGAGAGAGAGAGAAGAGAACAAATGCCCCCCACCACCAACAAGCCTTACCCTTCTCTCTCATCTCACACCTCATCTCATCCTCCATTGTTGCTTCTTTTAACCTAAAAAGCCAAAAGAAGAAGAAGAAGAATAAGAAGGAAAAGAAGGTTCATTAACCTGAACAACTTTATATTGTATTGTGTGTTTGTGTTGTTGTAGTAACAGTAGTGTTGGTAGTAGAGATTGTAGTGTAGTGTTAGTGTTGGCGAGAGTGAAGAAAGAGAAATAGAAGAAGTATTTCCAGATGCAATTGAAATGGGGAAAGAAGAACAACTGCAGCTGCAGCAGCAGAGCAATGGCGATGGAAGCGGAGACGACGCCGGAGGTCCACCTCATTCTCCGCCCATTTTGTTCTATGAGGCTTGCTCTTTGGGATTGTCGAGAATCTACGGCCACTTGAGTTTCAGATGTGTTTTTTTTGTCTTTCTTAGTTTTTCTCTCTTGTTCTCTGGGATCTTCTTAATCCTTCCTTCTCATGCTCCCCAATCTCGTGACGATAGCTTCGATGCGAAAGCCTCCATTAAGCTCAGTGGTACTCTCTCTCTCTCTGTCTCTCTCTCTCTCTCTCTGTCGGTTCTTTTTTTTTTTTTTGTTCTTCTAGATTTTGGTTTGCATCACCCATGTGAGCAATTGGGTATGCTTATAGATTAGGGTTTCTCACGCTATTAACATTTGGGTGAGTATTGATAGGCTAATTGTAATTGTTTCAAGCAGTCAATCGAGGACAGTAAATGGGTCTCCTGTATACTAATCCCACTCAGATTTGATCCTGCTGGTCATTTTCTGTTCATATAATTCCAGGTTTTCTTGCTATAATGTTTCTATTTTACTTGTTGGTACTTCTTGTAACTTAATCACGACTGTCTGTTTGTGATCCTGGATGTTCTAGTGTTTAGGCCATGTTACAGAGTTAAATTGCTGCAAGAAGGTTTCTTCGTACTTAAGTGAAAGGAATGGGAGAGTAAGTGCTGGAAGTTATTAGAGTGTGCAATATTCAGCTCCTTACACAAAAAATAATAGTACTATGCTGTCTTGAGTTTAATCATTCTACAAGCTTCTTAGGTCTTAAACTTCGTAGGTCTTTTAAGTTAAGTTGTTTCTTCAGTAAGTTTCAATTATATGTTTCCAAATATTTGAAGGCATTAAACATATGGTTTATCCAATGTTTTTAGAACTCCAGCATACAAAGACACTCTTATGAATGTAGTGCTCTTGCATGTTGAATCACAATAGATAGACTTACATGCCATCTCAATGGAGTCTGCAAAGGAACTAGGTTTTATTGCCTTGTGTTGCTTTCCATTAAATTGGTCTAAAGTGCAGTCAATTTTTTTTAAATATGGATCCTTTACCTTTCTGATTCTGCTTCTTTCTGACTTATTTCCTCATCTCATATCTTGGCCAACTGGCATTTCAAAGAAAACCAAATATATGCTAATTGTAATTAGTGATGGTAGTAGAGGGGTTGGACCAAATAGGCCATTGATTGGATCTCTTTCATGGTATACTGCAGCTTTTAGATTACTGTTTCCTTTAGTTGCCAAAGTTGTGGTTTGCCAAGGGTTTGGGTTTGAATCTTCATTATGCCTCACCATATTTTATGCTCCTCATTTCTTCACTTTGGTTAACTTTGTTCTTCTTTCTGTCAGTCATGTAGGCTTAGAAAAGCACATGTACTTGTGTATGTGCATACTTTTCGTCTCACTTTAATCTTCTGTGCTTTATATCTGATAGATATTCATTCTCAGCATCAACAAATTATGCTGTGTGTTGACAGAAATTTTTTATCTGAATTCATTTATTTTCTCATGTCAATGATCTGTTCCACTGACATTCTTACTATAGTTTTTTTTTGTTTTCATTTCCCAGCTTCGGTGCAGGCATCTTTTAAATTACAAAAGCCAGTCTCACAACTTGTTCCTCACATCGGAGAATTGGAATATGATATCTACGAAGAAATAGGTGTACCTTATTCAAAGGTCTTATTTATACTTTCGCCCTCCCATTTGGCTGTATCTGAGTCTTAAATCACTTGAACACAGCTAAATGCTATTTTCTTTTACAGGTGGCTATCCTCTCAATGCACCAATCAGGTGCATTTAACTGGACAAATGTGGTGTTTGGTGTTCTTTCTGATCCAATAAACGTTCCACTAAATCCAGTGTCTCTAAGTGTGCTAAGGTCATCTTTAATTGAGCTGTTCCTTCAGCAGTCAAATCTGACTTTGACAAACTCGACTTTTGGGCAGCCGTCCATGTTTGAGATTTCGCTATGTCCTGGTGGAATCACGATAATCCCAATGCAATATGCTTCCATCTGGCAATTACCACAGATCCTTTTTAATTTTACACTCAACAATTCCATATCTGACGTACTGGACAATGTCATTGAGTTGAAGGATCAGTTGAAGTATGGATTGCGTCTAAGGCCTTATGAGGTATAATAGCATTCTATAAATATCTGCAGATTTTACCTTGCAATTCTGAGTTTTTCTTTGTATGTCAAATTGTGTTATTGTATAAGCATTTGCCAAATATTTATTCACATGATGTTGATTGTAATATTACAACTGAAGCCTTCTTTGTATCCCTCATACTGGGACAAATTTGCACTCATGATGGCGTGACTTTACTGAATTGTCTTATATAAATTCAATTACTCACTGAGAACAGGTTTCAACTATTTTGGTGGGTTTGATGGATGCTAAAGTTTTTTTTAATACAATTTGAGCTGTCGAACCTGTCTAGATTTACTGTTAGATATTATCAATATTAATTATTTGGTTCAGGAGATAGATTTGGTGCATGCTTTTTGAAAATTTTTAAACTCCTTTGTTCTTTCTTGTGCAGAATGTATTTGTGCAATTAACAAACACAGCTGGCTCTACAACACTTCCACCAGTTATTGTTCAGGCTTCAGTCATGTCAGGTTCAAGCAGCCTTCTACCACAGAGGTTAAAGCAGCTGGCTCAGACAATCTCCGATTCACCTGCAGAGAATCTGGGCCTTGATAACTCGGTATTTGGAAAAGTTAAGGGAGTTATTTTGTCATCATACTTGAAAGGTCTTCACGCTACTTCTCCGACTTCTTCACTGCCTCCATCTCCAGATCATGGTTACTACACAAAACCGGCAATTTCACCTTCTCCTACTTCTGTTCCTTCTCTTTCTCCTGCGTCCTCTCCTGATCACATTCATCCATATGCAACGAGCCCCAAAAGTGGTCCCCATAAATATGCTGGTATTGTAAATTCTCCTGCACCTTCCTCAGGAACAGCTAAGCCACCTTATCCTTGTCCATATCGCCCTCCTCGATTTCCGCCAAGCTCTGCGCCGTCTCATTTTGACCAAGCTCCTAACATGCATCCAGTGGGTCCCCGGTCACAATTTCCCCCAGATTTTTCTCCATTACCATCAGCATCTCACGGTTCTAGTCCAGGAAAAGCAGCAGAATCTCCATTGCTTGCCCCACTTCAATCGACACCATCTCCATCACCATCACCATCTCTATCATCATCATGTAAGTTATAATTCTCGAGCTATAAGTTTTATTTTCCTATTGTAAGTTCTCACGGCTTGATTACCTTAATTTATGGTGCATATTTACACATTGCTTATTCCATTTTCCTGCATCTGCATTGCTTGCACAACCTCAATCAACCCCATCTCCATCACCTTGGTGTAAGCTGTAATTCTTGAGTTATAAGTTCTATTTTCCTATCATTTGTTCTTATTACCTGATTATTGACATATATGGTGCATAATTACACGTTCCTGCATCTGCAAGTTGTTGATCGTTGTGACTCCTGAATTCATGATTAATAACTACATGGAATCAATTACAGACTCCTGAATTCCTGCATCTTTAAGACAACGTTTAGTCAAGATATTCTATTTGGCCTTTTATATGGTGTTGCCAACACTACATAATTTGTAGAGGTTAACTGTTTTTAGTCTTAAATCTCTCTCAAGTTTCACTCTCTTGTTATTTTTAGTGATCTATTTGGTGTTGTTAACTTCAATTCATCCAAGGGTGTGTTTTTTAGGCCATATATTTTAGGCAGTCTATAGATAGTGTCCCGCTCATCTAACTCTGCATTTAATTTTACTTTGATGACTGCCTACTGAGGATTATTCTTAAAAATCTGTTGCAATCCAATGTACCGACACTAGCAATTGCTTGGACCTAACTATTTTGATTATATAATTTTTTAAGGAAAGTAGATTATGTAATTTTGAATTCCTTGAAAACATATATAATATAATCTTTTGTGCCTGTTGGAGTATAACAGAAATCCAAAAGAATTGAAAAGCTATTTGAAAATTTCTTCAAAGTTTTTAATCCAACTTTTTTATTCATGGGAGGGGAAGGGAGCTGGGTGCTTCAATCTTGTTAGTTTATTGTTAAGGTCTTACTAAATCAATGACACAGGATTTGAGAATATGCTTTTGTGACCGTGGTTCCACGCGTGGGTATAGTATGAGTAGTTGGGAAAGTGAATATCGACCGAGTGGTTCTGCAGTAGAAAAAACATGTTGAACGCTTACTTATTACTTTTGGTCTTTCTATGGAGAAAGGGTAGCAATCTTCTAAAGGAAGCTTTTTGGATGCCAAAGGTTAAGATTTCTCTGAAGAAACATTTATGTATAAGTCTTGGGCTTGGTGCCAAGTCTCTCTCTCTCTTCCTCTATTGATTTTGTCTCTACACAATTGGCATCTGACTTTAGCAACTGAATGACCTCTTTTACTATCTGGGAAAACGAGAAACCTGGTCTTGAGTATCAAGCTGGTAGATAGATCACTTCTATTCCTTAGACTAAAATCTAACATTTCCACTTCCAAACCCATAGCTGAACGAAAACAATAGACATGGATTTTTAGATCTATTTTAGACGGAGTTCTCCAACGTATTTAGGAAACTATCCTTCATATTTAGGAAACTATCTTTTGTGATAGGAGAACTTTTAAGGCTTGTTAACAGTTCTGTTAAAAACAAGGTAAATGGTTCTTACTGTTACTTCTTACTGTTATTAATCTAAATTGTTTGTGTCACTTAGTACGGTTGTTAAGATGTTTGTGAAATATAGATCTTATACTATAGTTAACGATGGTTTATCATTTGATTTGCCTTCGAATTGTAGACTGTTTGATATGAAAGTCTAGTGTAATGTTTAACTTCAAAATTACCAAGCTAGACCGTCCACATATGACTGGATATAGTACGTTTTGGCAGTCTGAATGATTTTCTACGCTCTTAGTCATAGAACTGAATTAGTATACTAGGTTATGAATAAGAAACAGTGACATATATTTGCTTTAAATGCCATATTCTCACATGGTAGTGCTTACCAGCCATTATATTTGTTATAGTCTCCGTGAAAAAGATATATGTCTCTAGTTGTTGCGAATGTCAAGTTCTTGTCATTCATAATAAACAACATAATTCTTATGCTTATGTGTATCCTGGCTCTTTGTAATGGAGCACTTCCTGCACCTTAATCTTATATGGATATTTGAACTGGGTTACTATTATTTCTTTTAGTTGATAACAGAATTCAGCAATCTTGCTTCTTATAAGATATGGTCATGATAATCATAATTCATTTTGTTTCAATGTTGGATACTTTTCTGCAGCTGATGCAAGCCATTTGTACAGCGGGATCTCACTAGTTGGGATTTCTGGACTTTGGATCGTTCTTCTTTTTTGTCGTCAGCTGCATTGATTGTAGAATGTGACCCAGAATTTCTGAGGCAGAGGTTGGGAGATGATGTTATGAACCCAGTTTTGTTGCAGTTTGGCAATATTTCTTTGCCCATGGCCACGGTGGTCTGGTCCTGGTCCTGGTCGTTGACATATGTATGTAAATGCAAACTGAAGATGAATTGATGGTCGAAGCCAAAAAGTGGCAGGCCTCACATCTCACTTTTAGGTATGCTATGCAAAATTAGGAAAAAAAATGTAATTTTTCTTTTCATAAGGGAACAATCCCTGAAGAGAGAACACTTGGGAAGCACAAAATACTTTGCAAATTTAGGGAAGAACCATTGTTACTTTTATGCTTCAACTGTAAGATATATATAATATATATGTAAGCAACCCTCCTTCCTACTAAACCATCTCCACTTGTATTGGAACCCAAAGCAAGAAGTCAAGTGCAAAACTTTCTCAATTCATTTGGTTTGCACTCTTGTTTCTTCTTATTTTCTATGCTTGAGATATTGACCAAAATGGTGTCCAATTGGGTAAACATTTTAATTTGTAATTTTAAGTTGTGTTGATTCGGTCCGATTTTAGAATGAGTTCGGATCTGGTTCGGTCCGTTCAATTGTCATATTTTAACTTCACATAACTTAATTTCCATCCTATTGTCATATTTGGTGTCACTTATCTGTAATTAGAAAGATGGCTGTTACTAAATTTCTTTAATTTTGTAACATATACTCCCTTTCTCTTAGATATATCTTTGTATTTGTGCTCAATGGTTGTAATTGGTGAGTAAATTTGTTAAGAATATCATTTAATTGGCCATTAATTGATATAATCAGGGTAAAAGATATAAACGTTTTAGAAAACTCTCCCGATTTAAAAATATTTGAAAATAATATTTTCCAAATTTTCAAAAAAACTTTTTTTCTTAGACTTGTGTTAAAAATAACAACAAAAGTGTTATGATTAATTATTAATTTGAGTCAAATTTAATTAGCTCGAACAAAATTTAAGAGTTAATTTGAGATATCATATTCATAATATATGATTAATCCATGTTTGATATTCATATTACATGTGTTTCGTTATTATTTTTTAATCGAAGTCTAAAAAAATGAGTTTTTTTCTAAAATTTTAAAGAATAGGGAATTTTTCTAAAGTTTCGTAAACTATAGAAAAAGTTTATGTCTTCACTTCCAAAGGCACATTAATTTGATTTATGAATAAGTTCTGAGTATAAATAGATTCCAATAAAGATAAAAAGAAATTTAAATGAAATAACAGGAGAAATACAAAACCCTCCAATATAATTTAAAAATAATAATTAATATGTTAATTAAAGAAAAGGGCATATTAAATAGTAGATCTTAGAAGGTATCCTCAACTGCAAGCCTGTAAATGTTAGCCTAAAACATATAGAATAATTGAGCAAGCAAGAAAAATAGTTTAATAATTATTTTCCATTTATATAAAATAATTTTAAAAATTAAATAAAAATTGAAGAAAATAAACTTTTAATCGATTATTGAATTTAGGAATGACAATGAGGTAACTCATAGGTCTAAATTTAGATGTTTTCAATGAATCGACTCATACAAGTTTGAGCTCAATTTTTTTAAGGCAAAACGACATCGTTTTGTTTAGAAGAGTTAGGTTTTAGGTAAGTCTGAGCCTGGGCAATCCCAACTCGAGCTCAATTAAAAAAAAGATATTATTTTAAAATTTTAATTTTAAAAAATTTATTTTAAAAAAATAAACAAGACCGGCTCATGGGTTGACCCATTGCCATCTCTAACTAAATGCATAATTAAATACGTGGATAATATACAATTAAAAATTAAAATTGGTATCTAATTTTAGAAAATTTGAGTTAAATATTAATAATTTAATTTTTTTATAGATCTTGATGACCTTTTATTTACAATTAATTAAAATCTAAATTATTAAAATTAGAAAATATTAAATATTTTTTCTAGTTTTATCTCTCTTATATTTTTAAAATTAATTAAATTTATAAATTCAAAGTTGGTAAAATTGGAAGAAGGACTGACCTGTATGCCTGGCTATGTAGCTATTAGATAAATTATAAAATGAGCCAAGACCTCCACCAAGGATTATTAGCTGCATAATTTAATTAGAAATAAAAATTAATATAATATAATATTTTTTAATTTTTACGACGATGTTTAATTTAAATTTTATCAAAAGACCAATTTATTATTTTCTTTATATCATATTTATAAGTGAACTATAATCTTAATTAATTTTGTATTAAGAAAATTTATAGTAATTATTGAATAATTAAAATTAGTGACGAGTCACGTTAGATCAAACCCTACGACTTGAATTCGAGTCGAAATAGACGACGACTCAAGTCCAAACTTAATAAAATATTATTAATTGAATGTAAAAAAAAATTATCGACCCTAACCGGATAAAATATGAATACTCAAATTCAAAACCAATCATTTTTTTTTACCATCCTTAGGATGATGTTTTAAAAATTGAACTAGAAGTGAAACCGATAAAACAAGAGGTTTAAGATTTAAAAGATTCAATCGATATTAGATCGTCATAAAAATTAATAAAGATTAAATAAAATTAAAGAATTTTAAATATGATTGCGTTTTAAAGAATTTTAAATATGATTACGCTTATTTATTGAAAAAACTAAAATTTAATTGAAAAAGTTTTTAAATAAAAATTAATTGATTTATTTTAATTTATAAAAATTTATTAATCTACCAAAATTGATAATAAAAGTTATTAAAATAATTTAAACAAAAAAGTTAAAAACTAAACTGAAAAGGTGAAAAGTTAAAGGATTTTACGGTTGAATCGGTCGAACTCGTTGGATTTTTTTAATGCTAGCTTATAGATAACATTCAAATTATAAGAAACTACATGGAAAATCATGTCTGATTTAAGAAGAGGCAAATGAATTCAACAACAGCACACACATTCTCAAAAATGGAAAATAGAATAAATAAAAAAAGAAAAAAAATAGTTCCGAGCTTACCTCCACCATTAATGGCATTTGCCCTTCTGTCTAAGAAATATGAGTATCTCTGTGAAGCCCATACAAAAACTGCCCGAAATGGCCACACCGGGACCGAGACCAACTGATTCCTTAGCCACCTAATGCCGTTCCTCACATCTTCCAGTCCTAGCAACAGCTCCATATTTACTTCTCCAAAAGTATTTGGAAAGGCCATCTCACCGCCACCTCCTACGGCGGAGCGACAGACAGGACAAGTGTCGTGGATGGCCAACCAAGGAACTATGCAGTCAGAATGATAAAAATGCTTGCATGGCAACTCCCTAACCTCGACTCCGATCACAAACTCCTCTTTGCAAACAGGGCACTGACTGTCCTTCGCCAAATGCTCTTGTGTAACCCTCATCACCGGCAATGCTTCAATGGCTGAAGCCGTGGCAGGAGGTGGCCCTGCAGCTGGTAGGAGTTGCTGCCCGGAGTTCTGTGTCTCAACGTCGAACTCACTCGCTGCGTTCACAAAAGTTTCTTCTTCTCCTTCAAGTGCACCAGAAGCTTGTGGCGTTTGTGGAGGAGTGTTACCAGATTGCAGGAACTGAAGGGTGATCCATTCTCCATTATCAGACGGTAATTCCCATTGGATTCTTCTACCAGAAAGTCCCATCGGAGAAGGTTGCAGGGTGATGAAGTTTGGTCTGGAAACGTCGAGCTCGTGATACAACGGAGCAGAGCAATAAGGACACAAGATTACAAGTGGGGTTACGGAGGCAAAACTTACCACACGGCGGCAGTTTTGGCACCAAAAGTAATGGAATGTTCTCGTTCTTCGACTTCCATTGATGGTGAGACGAGGAAGAGGGTTGAAGGAAGACATATTATGAATTGGGTTTGTGTTATTAATGGAAGAAAATGATTTTGTTCGGCTGGAGAAGAAGATGACAATGATTGATTGATAAGTAGAGAGAAAAAGGAATGGCTTTTGAAGGGCAGAGGAAGAGATTCTGTTTCTCTCTGTTTGGTATATGCTTTTTGCCATTTTCTTTTTCTCTTCTTCACCAAGCAAAGGATGATTGAGAAACAATGGCAAAGTCATTAACTTATAATGCATGCATCTTTGCTTCAATTTTATATTTTAATTGATTGGGCCTTGCTTGCCATCCATACAATTTACCATACTTTCTATCACTTATGTTACAAGATTGAGGTTAAGAGTCTTTTGTATCATATGTTATAAGGTAACATATATCTGCTTCCATCCGAGAAAGGTTTCCTCTTTCTTGGCCTGAAAGATACGTGATCTTGTTCTATTAAGGCTTGATTTGGGAGAGAGGTGGCAGTTTACAACCTTCTAAAATTAACTTGCTAAAATGATAAATATTTATTCTCAATAAGTATTTATGTATTTAAGATTACTGTTTTAGTAACTGTTGAAATATGAAAATAGATGTTTGGCAAATGTGATTGCAGTTGTTGAAAAGAGATAAAATGACTAAAAAGTTTATTGATTTAATAAACTATTAATTGTTGTATAAATAATTAAAAATATTATTACTCATATAAATTTTAAATTATAAATAATAAAATATTAAATTAAATTAAGAAAATATAGATAAAATAAATTTAATAAATAAAATATTTCACAAAAATATTATTAGTCATATTAATTAAGAGTATAATAGAGAATAATACTTATGGTAAAGGTTATTAATAGAAAGTAAAATTTTTACCGTAGAAATAGTTTCTTACTGTAACTCTCTTTCTGCTTATTGATTTCTATGGTAGCATTACACTTTTTTCCAATCTCCCATTGTTTATTGCAGATCAAACATATGGTTGCATTTGAAATTTGAGGTGAATAAGTACTTATTTTTATCGCATCGCAGATCTAAAACCTACCTTAAATCTCTCCATATATTTATGTGGGGCTTATGTAAATATGTGGATTAGATTTAATGGAACATAATAAAAATAACATAACTGATATAAAAGACCTGATATCGTAAAATAGGAATTAAGTGGAACAGAATTCACAAAATAGTAGAGGTGAAGCAACCTCTTTATTTTTCATATTTTAGATAGCTGATGCATCATAGCTTGGTCTCTCCATCCAGACAAAATAAACGACATACTATTCATTTTATGGATCGAGCTGAAGTGTATTTTGTAAACTGGTCATTGTAATCCATTTAGAGGGACAGATTAGTAATTTGGTGTATCACTTTCTACTGTATTAAAAAAACAAAAAAAAAGAATTGAAATATTAGATCAAAAAGACTAATTTTTGGTATGAACCTCGTAAACAACAATTCTTGAATAGTAAGCTACTAAAACAAAAAATGCATTAACTCAGGTTTCATAAACTTACTTTGGCCAAAGTGGACGACTTTTCTGTTTCCCCTGTTTTCTTCAGAACTTTGGCAAATTCAACTTGTTAATTGTTCTGTTCTGATAAATCATAATTCATCCTACGCATCTTATTGCTGGATATTATATAGAGAGACGTATTAGGATATTATGAAGTTCCTCTGTTTTTCAACGTATTCTATTATTAGAACAGAACAGGAACTTCGTCATTTTCATTTTCTTGAAAGGCGAAACTAATGCCAGAGCAGAGCAGAGCAGAGCAGAGCAGTGCAGGATCATTAAACTTTCCTCAATCAAAGTTTCCGAATGTTCACTTTGCAATGCCTCTAAATTCATCTCTGGAATTTTGCATAAATTTTTATGCAATGTTTAATTCTATAAAGTAAAATTGAAGCGAACAAGAATAGACATTATTATGTAAAGCAAGCAACAGAGCAAATCAGAGGAAGGAAACAGAACAAAAGCAGAATAGGGAAACATACCAAGAACAGAGACAGAGAACAGAAACAGAGCAAGAAACAGAATAAGGAATCATAAAGAAACACAATTGAAAAACAAGAAATTTAGAGGTTATAATATTTAATGATATAGAAGGAAAAATTTATTTGGTTAATTATTATTTACTATATAATAACATTGCAATATTTTAAATATTTTATAATATTCCTAATTTTATATTTGTATAATAATTGAATAATCTTTGTTTACATTAATTGTAGTTATTATTTATTTATGAAAAAATTGAAAATAATATTAATAAAAATAAATACACGGTTGATATAAAATTATAAATTATGCAGTATAATTTATTGAAGAACTATTTTGTAATTTTAAAAAAATTTAGGAAAATTTAGGAACTTTTTTTATAAAATTTAAAATTACTCAAAACGGTATACAATATTGAGCGATATCAGTACATTATCTTACCATAATCAAACTCGGTACAGATACTAATATAGTAATGAGTTTAGACTTACTAGATGCATTAAAAAAGGGATAAAATTAATATCTTAACAAACCCATTATTGTCTTTTTGTGTATCATAAATTTTTTAACTTATAATTCTTATCATTCAACTATCCTCATTTTGTTCGTAACCTTCTCCAAGTCCAAAGATAAAACAATTAAACGAGTTGAGTTTTGTTGACCAAATTGTTCAACAATAAGCTTGATGGCTTTGGTGGATGAGATCTATTATGGAATTGCATTCTTCAGTCTCATAATTAGTATAGAAAAAGATTATAAATAGCTTGAGATGAATGGAAAAACATAGAGATTGAGCAACAATGGCTGATGCATTTGGGCGAGTAGCAGAAGTGTATATGGAGGGCAGACCAAGCTATCCAAGTGAATGGTTTTCGTGGTTGGCAGCTCTCACAAATCACCATTCTGTAGCTTGGTATGTTGGTACTGGCAATGGTCAAGCTGCTCTTGGAGTTAGTTTCTTCTCCTTCCATTTTTCCTTCTGCCCTGTTTTCTTGCAACTCGATGTGTTTGTATTTGAAAGATAACTTATAATCACTATGCCGCATGATCAGTTTGATCTTGATGATTCTACTCTGTCTTCATGCAGTTCAATGTGTTCATATCAAGCAGACAAATTAACCACTATACTGCTTGATGGGTTTGATCTTGATGATTCTACTCTGTTTTCATGCAACTCAATGTGTTCATATCTTAGCAGATAAACTATAATCATTGTACTGAGTTATGGGTTTGACTTAAACTATAATCATTGTACTGAGTTATGGGTTTGACCTTTGAAGCTGGCAGAGCATTACAAGCAAGTGATTGCAAATGACACAAGTAAGGAACAACTGAAGCATGCAAACCCACATCCCAAAGTTCGATATTTGCACACTCCATTAACAATGTCCGGCGACCAACTTGTGAGCTTAGTAGGAAGTGAGAACTCTGTGGACTTCATCACTGTAGCCGTAGCTGTGCATTGGTTCGATTTGCAGAGGTTCTATGGACTTGTGAATCGATTGCTCAAAAAGCCTGATGGTGTTATCGCCGTGTGGACGTACTATCCTATCCCGGTTAGTCCTGAGGTCGACATTATAGTCCGCCATTTCTACGAGAGAGGCCTTCCTTATCTGAGCCGCCAAGGACTCTGATCTTTTGAGGGTTACAAAGCGCTTCCATTTCCATTTGAAAGCGTCGGGTCGGGGGTCGGGGCGCGAGGGGCAACCGCTAGAGTTGGACATGCCAAAAGACATGTCTTGCAGCGGGTTTTTGGGGTTTTTCAGGTCATGACCCCAAGTTCAGACAGCGGCGGAGGAAGGAGTGGAGCTGTTACCCGAAAGAGACGGTGGCGGAGCTTGAGAGTGCATGAGGAGGGTCGGAGTTGGTGAGAACTGTTATGTATAAGTCATTTATGCTTATTGGGAAAGTCAAACGGTGAAAATAAATTAATTTTCATTAAATCCAAATGAAAAAAAATTCAATATAATTATTTATTATAATTAATGTTTTAAAACCCGAACAACCTGAAGTTAAACCGATAAAATAAAATATTCAAGTTTTAAAAGTTTTAACTGAAATTAAACTGATAAAAAACTATTAAAAATTAAATAAAATTAAAAATTTTAAAATATGATTAAAAATAATCATTCGTACTTATAAAAAAATTTAAAATTTAATTTAAAAATAAAGTATTAAATAAAAATTAATTAATTAATTTTAATATATAAAAATTTATTAATTTACAAAAATTAATCAAAAAATTACTAAATTAAATACCTTTAATAATAACAGTTATTAAAATAAATCAAAATTAAAAATTAAACAAAAAAGTTAAATAATCAATTTTTATAATTTAATTAATTTTTTATTTAATAATATTTTTAATTAAATTTTAAATTCTTCGATGAATAAAAATAATTTTATTTAATCATATTTTAAATTTTTAAAATTTATTTAATCTTTAACTAATATAAAAGTTTAATTCCGTACCAAGATATATGATTGATGACAAGTAGTACTTGATCGGGTAATCAATCAAAAAGTGAGATTGCAAGGAAATTGCAGATAATACTTCCTGTGTGATGACATCTTGGGTACATATTGCCATATGAGTGAGATTCGTTTTTCAAATTGGCCGTAGGGTTTAAGGATTTCAGGCGAGGATCCTATGGATCTTTCTGAAATCGGCAGAAGATTTAGTGAATGATGACTGAAAAAAGAACAATTCTTTAGACAGTTAGCAGATATCAAAGGTTTTTGATGAAATTGATGAAGAAAAGCTTAAGAGATGATATAAGAAACTGGCAATCAAATACTATCTTGCAAAAAAGCCATCCGACAAAACGATGTTGTTTTGGTGTCTGCCCTATCCATTGCCGACCTTTGTAGAAATGCATAGGATGATATGCAGAGAAGTTCCTTTGCTTTTGGTATACTCAAGTTACTTTCCATTATTCTCAATTTATGTATTCATACATCTTGCAATGCCTCCAAATTCATCCCTGACTTTTGTGCATATAACACTTCTAAGAAGCTCCACTTGAATCATATTCTTACCACCTGCAATTGTAAGATAATTACAACGATCACACATCTCTCTCATGTCCCTCCAAATGCCACTGACATTTTCCAATGAGCATATTCCAGGAATTTCAATCCAGTGTTCTTAAAATAGGGATAATACAAAAATGGATTGGAGGCTTCAAACCTGTACACTCTGTTCTGACGTTAACAACCTATCGGGACAATGGACAAGTTGACTGCAGCATAATTCATCGAGCTTCAAGCTTTTTCCACAGATATGAAGTTCTTCTAATGATTCTATCAGCAGAGAATCCTTCTGCATAAGCACTAATAGCGGTCAAGAGGCTCGTGAATTTCTCCCCATTGTCCTGTACCACTCCAAAGACTTGAAAAATCAGAGAATTTCATGCTCCAAGCATGTGCATATGTGTATGTGTGCCTTCTTATAATCTTTCACTCATTCTTAATTTTCAATTGCATAAACAATTAAAAACAAAGAGATATCTGTATATTTTCAGATAACCAAAACAGCATTTCTTCATAGAATTGAAGTGCATATATCAGTAAAACGGGCACAGAAATTGCACTGCAGAAAGAAAAAAGAACAAACAATCAAAGCAGCAGCACCTATACCTATGTAAAGGCAAGCACATGAGGGAATGGCGTCATGTCAACACCATCTATGGCAATAGCAGTGACCTATTGCTAACTATTTTGAAAATTTACCCGTTTCCTATATTACAAGAAAGCTGTGTATATGCTGTGGATGAGACGCTTTGGATCCCTCAAACAAACGTAGCTTCACATGTATAGGGATGTAATAAAAGCTCTTATTATACAAACCTCTGGTTTCTTAAATGTTAGATCTTCAGTAGCAAATGGCACCATATACGATGGAAGATCAGAACGTAGCAGTGCCTATCATAAGAAACATGATAATCAAATGTTAAAACTTATAAGTTTATAAATTAAGCCACTCATTAGAATAAAGTAATCACTCCAGGACCTCATTTCTAATTAAAAAGTAGGTAAACTCTCAAGGCCTAGAATGAATCTCGACCAGAAAGTAACTTGTGCCCAGTCCAGTTAATGCAATTTTAACAAGGATAAGTTCATGTGTCATACTTATGACAGGAGAATAGATGAGAATCTTTTGGAACTGCTTTCTTTCTATCAGTCTCTCACACACTCAGAACTCAAAACAAGATAGATTTATAAATTAAGAACTCCATAAAAAGACATACGACGAAATTTTAAAAGAAAGTTGGGTCACAATTTAATCAAGAACAAGATGGTAAATAAATAAATTCAAAATCCCATAAGCCTACATCAAAAATTGACAAATTTCCCAAAATCAGGTGAAAAATTGCCGGCTCAAAGCAAATATCAATAGTTAGAAATGATAGTTTATACAAATCAAGCAGAGTGGAAATGGGAACTTTGATTATAGTACCAAAACCTGTCATCCAATGCCCAAAAGTTTGTGTAACCAGTGTCTAATATTTCATTATGAAATGAATGAATATCATATGCATCAATTTTTGAGGGCATTGATTTTTCCTATGGTTAGTGTAATGGTGATTTTTAATTAGTAATATCACTTGGCATATAGAACCATCAATCATTCACAAATAAAGATAAAGATGCAATTGGAAAATACTTGAATGAAAAAAAGTTGGAAATAATTACTAATTTCTTGCTTAGGATTGCCTGATCAGCATTTGCTCGCAAGGCCTGTGTCAAGAAAAATAAAAGATAAAAATAAGAAAAGGAAAGGGATTTGGGAAGTTTGCAATATTCGTATTAATCGGGAGACAATCAATTCTCAAGTATTATAACTGTAGCCAATAAGCTGTTAAATGTCTAAGCACAATAAATTCAGAGTGCAATTCCATGATGTCATCTCTGCTTATTTCCCAGCAAAAACTTAATTGGACGTCTTGACATGATTCACCAAGAAACTCAATTAGCACAAGTTATTAATCCCGTAGTCAGGCCAATGTCACAGAAGATAAACAAGAAGACCATATCAGTACGAAAAAACCAAAAAGATATAAGTTGGAAAGAGATCATATTAAAAAGGATAAAACAAACTCCAAAAATGCCAAGAGATGTCGAATTGTAGTAGACTATAGAATCTCCCTAATCAACAACAAAGTTTGACAAAAGTCAAAAGGACAATATTTTCTCTATAATAAACAAATTCAAACATATCCAATGACAGAATTAATCTCCAACTATCGCACTTGTCTCCTTTCTGCTTCAGAGTTCAGATATGAATTGCATATGCTCAAAAAAATGAATTAATCAATTGAAAGGGAAAGTTGCCCAAAAATGGAAGGTAATCCTTTCTGGTATGTCCTAAAAGACTAACCATTGTGCTCATATTGCAATCAGAATTTCACTTAAGTCATAAAATTGTTTATAAAGTAAAGCAGAAAGGTGAGATTTGATTGCAATATCTTTTTCTTTGACTATGCAGGGAATGGGTGGTTCAGGAACAATAGGCTTGAAAAAACATTTGATGGCCTCTTCCCTCACAGAAATGTTTTTGCATATAACACTGTACGATGAAAGTGTTTTATACAGGCTAACCTGGAGTAACAATTGACAAACCATATCACAAAGGAGTTCGAAACTTAAAAGTGATCCATATGCTGGTAAAAAGAAAAAAAGTCCACATATATGTTGGATGGTGACATAGGATATAAGATATCCTAGCCATAAGATAAAATCTTGACCTAGTTCAACAAAATTCTCTCTTTTCAATAATGCTAAACTACATACAAGAGAAATAGATATCAAAGCCAACCATACTAAGGCCAACAAAGGAATGGATACTAAATATTTCCATACACAAACATTAAACGCAAGAAGCCTCTTCATGGAGAATATGCTCTTCATTCCTAGGTACACCCTCACAAATATATGCGATAATGCCCTTGATTAAAATATAAGAACAAGAAGGGAACAGATAAGTTCGTAAAAGTCCAACTCAAGATGTTACACATGACAAATGTCAGTTAAAAATTCTACCTCTCTAATGCGCTCTTCTTTTACTTGATCAAAGCACTCCAACAGATTCTCCAATGTGCCTACCAATGGAAGTGGGAGAGCAGAAGAAGTCAGCAAATACATGGATAAGCTTTACCATTGGTTCCCTTTTATTTCATAAACCAATATTACACTGACAATGTAAACTAAAGATGAAGTTTGTTTAACTACCTTCTCTTTTTTTAATATCATTTTTCACCGTATAAACAGTAGAGAAGCATGTTCATCTAATTCATATTCAAAAATAACATTTAAGAGATGTTAGCCTACCAAACCTAGTGATCAGTTGCAGAGCATAGACATCTCCAATGCCTTCCACTCCTGCATTTCAAAATGTTATGTATATGAAGTTCTATTAGAATTAAGATGAAAAGAAGAATGGGAAGGAAACTGCAGTTTAAGCACACTTAAGCATATTTTATTCAATATTCCAACTCTCTCTTTCTCTCGGTCACTTATTCAATATTCCAACTCTCTTTTCCTCTTGGCCTCTACTTAGATCAATAGGACCAAGTATTATAAGGAGTCTAAAATCAACCTTTTCTCAGGCATTTTTTTGGCTGGACCAGGAACTAGTTAAATGATCCAGAAGAAAATTGCAGCATCTTCATTATTTTTCATTTTTGAATTCTTCCGTATATTTTTATTAAGACAGGTACCATTGAAGTTTGATTCATAACCTTGACTTTTTCTTATTTCCGGTTCGACATACTGGTCTGATTTTTGAAACACTGGCTTAGTCTACTATTATGAACCGGGGATGGGGTTGGAGTGGTGGTAGCAGAAGGCACACTGATATTGCAAATGCGTGAAAATTAGATTCGTTTCTGAGCTTTGGCAATACAAAGTTAAAGTCTGGAAAAGACTAGGTCAATGCTCTTCTCCAGTTAAATGCTAGAACTAGAAAAGCATCATAAACAATGCACCACCTTTTTGAATCTTTTCAAACAACGACCATACACTAATTTTGAAGTAAATTCATGCAACTTTTTACATCTGCTCTGGTTAGTGCGAGGGTTTCATTTCTGTAAGAGATTTTTCCATTTGTTAGGATCTCTTAGGACTCGAAATTTAATTTCTAAAGGTGCCATCAGAGCTTATATTCTGGGACAAAAACCTGACAAACACTAAATCATTGACAAAAAAAAGTATCAGAAAGATGAAGATAGAATAATGAAAATTCTATTGTATGGCTTCATTTGTCCAGGGTATAAGC
>JANZXR010000171.1:1748583-1783046 GCA_027575705.1 Erythroxylum echinodendron | reverse complement strand
CAAAAAAAAGTATCAGAAAGATGAAGATAGAATAATGAAAATTCTATTGTATGGCTTCATTTGTCCAGGGTATAAGCTTTGCTATTTATATTTTTAGTGGCAATGTACGTTAGCAATCCAATGGCCATCCCTACACCACTTTGTTCTCATGGCATATCAGACCGATTTGTGCAAAGTGTATGATCACTTAATCCAATTAAGATTCAAATTTGGGTTAATCTCATGGGGTACAGTTATAGTTATTTTTGCAAGTTTTGCTTCTCTGTTTAAATGGCTTGTCATCTGGGTTGTGGAAAGTTTTGAGCTTTTCTGGGTCTTTTCCTTTTCTTGAAAAGTTTTCCAGTGTTTGCATCTGGGTTTTTGGGTATTTCTTTGGGTTTACTTGCAGTAATTTGGAACTGACGAGGCAGCTTTCATTGCAACTTTTTACATCTGCTTTGGTTAGTGAGAGGATTTCATTCTATAAGTGACTTTTTCATTTGTTAGGACCTCTTCAGACCAGAAGCTGCTATAGACCTCTCATCTTGAAAAGATAATAGCAACCATCAATTGATATATGAAGGGTACAAAAATTTAATGGATCTAGAATGTAGTCAATTTTCAACACTATGATTCAATTATACAAAAATTCCTACTTCTTTATTCACTACTGGAATCTTCCAAGTAGTAATCACCAGAAAAAACTGCTACTTGGTTAATTTCATAAAGGAACCAAATGATCCAAACTATTCTCTTAATTTTCAAGTTACCCACGCTCTTTCAAATAAAAATCAAATTTTGCATCCTAGTATTTTGAAATGGCAAATACTATTAATGAAATCTTATAAAAGCAGAACCACACATTGTGCATTCTTCAGGAATATCAACTAATGGAGGATAAGAAGGCTGAGTTGGTATTTGGTTGGTCTTTGAAGTGAAGTGAGGAGATGGGAATAAGATGGGATGAGGATGCAGGGATTTATAACTGAGGATATGTATTGACGACAAAGGCCAGTAATACTTCTGAGCTTCATCACAAAGTTCTCATCTCATTTCTCTATATTTGTCAGATTCTTCACATTGATGATTTGAAAAGAGAAAAGGAATTGACATGCAGCAAAAAAATAGAAACGAGAAAGCTGAAAATAGTTGGCTATCACTTCTCAAAGAAAATCAACATCAAATCCAGCAAGAAATTGATCCTCACGATGAGACTGCAAGTAATAGAAGAAGTTGCAGATGATAACCTGGGATATTATCGGATTTGTCACCCACAAGAGAAATCATGTCAACAAACTGAGAAGGTTTCAGTGATCCATATAATTTAGCAAAATCATCCAGCCCAAATGAAACCATCCTGGAAAAGTGAAAAGGTAAACGTTATTGGAGAGTTAAGAGCTATTATGTTATATGTCCTATATAATAACATCGCTTGTATGTTAGATATTTACATATATAAATATAATGTATAGCTTGAATTGCATATTAATATTATTAAAAATAAAAGAGTAAGAACATAATTAGGGGCCATTTCATTTATTCTCTCTCTCTTTTACAAAGGCCACTGAAGTCAGGTAAATAAATTTGACACTTGTTCGTAAATTTTAGTTTATAGTTTCTAAAGGCGCTATCAGATCTTAAATTCTGGAATAGAAACTCGACAAAAACACTAAATCATTGCCAAAAAGAAAATCAGAAAGATAAAAGTATAAAAGAAAATTCTAATGTATGGCTTCATTTGTTCCAGGGAATCCTTGCTATGAAAAGATGGTGGACACCCAAAACAAAGCCAACAGACAAAAGCTGCCACAGAAATCTAATGTTTGGAACTAATAGAAGTTGATAGACATTGTTCCACAAGTCATTTCTTCAGAAATGTAAATGACAGAAAAGAGATTGATATGGCACTTTTACTTCAAATGCAATTTTCCTTTTGTTTCTCTGTTTCAGCTGTAAGGTTTTCTGTATTTGAAAGTTATAGTTGTTTCCTTCAAATTCATTTTCTGCAAATTCATTTCAATCTCCAAAAGCAAAACTTTTACCCCATTGTATTTCAAAGATCCAATTCTGCCTAAACTCAAGGTATTGGTTCAGTTAGTGATTGTTGAAGTTCTATACAGTTCCTTATCAGTCAAACCTAAGAAAACAAACTGTCAGCATAAAACATAATAAAATATTGCAAAGGTTGAATGGATACCAACCCAAATCCACGCGGTGCAATTCGCAATAGGCGCAATGAAGGAGAGAGAATCTGAAAGAAGTCCTTGTCTGGAGAAACGACTCGTACCTGTTAGAAAGAAGCACAATCAAGAATCAGGATTCAGTAGTTAAAAAGACAAAATAAAGATGGAAGAAGTTTAGGAGACGATAGTTCCATAGGAACTTGGTACTTCTAAATGATCAAAGAATGCAGTAGTAACGCTATTATCACTATGTGAGTCCAGAAAAGTCCCTTGTCCATAAAGACATCATTTATGGTTGACAGTCGGGAATTAAGATTTCAATGTTGTAATGAAGATGCCAAAGTTTCAGTGACTTTAACGGAGAGTAAACAAGAAACCAAAACAACTCCAAGTTCCTGAAATTATCCTGCTGTGAAACAATTTTAGCTGCTCGCTCAACACTTACAAGAGATAATACTGCCTAATATAAGCTATAAATTTAAAACAAACATTTTTAAGTATTTTAGCAATTACTTAGTCTTCTTCAAGATCAAACTAGAAATAGAAGAACCAACTCGAACAAGTTTCATAACAAATTTAATGCTGCTAATGCTTCTAAGATTGTTCACCTTGAACACAGCATTGACACTCCTCATGGCTAAAGTTCCAATGACATCATCCGCTTCTACTCCTGGTACCTGCTCATATGTAAGTTACATTAATTATAATTTAAGAATAGAATCAACGGTCGTTACAAGATATATGCACATATTTACCTCTATAACCTTGATGGACATTGCTTTGATGGATGCCTTTAAGTATTGAAGTCCCTGAACTATGGTATCAGGCGTGGGGGGTCGGTTGCTCTTATATGCAGGATAGAGGGTGTGACGAAAATTCAAACCTATTAGGTAATCGAAACATTTTTCTGTTATGAAGCTAGTGTTATGCAAAAGTAAAAGTCATTTTAGAACTGGGAAGACGAGATGACCAGGTCTAGGATAATGACAAAAAGCAGAAGTATCCACCTCAAAGAAGTGAGGTTCACACAAATTTGAAGGATTTTACGAGGAGTATTTTAACACAGTTGCCCAGGAAAAGCCAATCTTATCATGTATGTGAGCTAATTGAGATCAAAATGACAGTGCAGGTGGCTTCAGTTGCCACTTTTCTCTACGAACTTAATATAAAGAAGTTGAACAGAATACAAGGATGCAAAAATATCATAGGGAGAAAAACAAAAAGAGAAGCATCGGTTCAAGCTTGAATCAAGGTGCAAGCCCTGGACTTCTTTCATGATCCTACGTTGATGCACTTTATCTGTGATTCAGAAACTAGGACAGACCTATGATCTTTAAGTGGCCAAGGTACTTCCCTAACTACAATGCAAAGACTTTGCCACATACACTTTAAGACACATGATTATGCAGCATAGATTCTTTGGAAAAACTAGATTAAATAAATAAACCAAAAGGCACTTTTGATGCTAGACAAAAGCACTAAGAATGTGAAGGCAAACAGAGTATACTGGTCCATATCAGAACAATGAGAAAGAAAAGTTAAGAACCAATTTTCATGGGAAAAATGTCTGTTAATAATGGAAAGGTGAAACGTAAATGATTCTGGTCAAGTACCATAAAATGCAAGAAGAATAACATAGGCATCAAACCTAGCTGCAAGTAGTGTAGAAAGAGAGAACAGTAAATGTTTTTCTTTCCGAACCAACTAAGGATGCTTCTGAAAAGCATTTTGGGAACAGCTGCAATTCCAAATGGCAATGCAGGATCCAAACCTACTAAGCATCAGGACAGGGTTAAGGATTGCAGAAGGCACTGAGATAAACCTCCTATGCGTATAGACATTGATTACTAAGAACATATGGAAACTGTACAGAAATTCTTCACTAATTGTATCAGAACTGAATTTTGACAAGCTTCCTGAACCAAGCCTTTTTATAGCCCAAAGATAACAGATTTGCATGACTTTCATCATTATCAGACAACATATCATACTCCATCTATAGCTTGTATTAAGCTCAAACATCAAAACAGAACAACCTTAAACCATTCTTAACTCATGATGTTAAGTTCATTAACTAAAGGAATTGTTTCATATTGGGTAAAATAAACCAAAACCACTTTAAATCTTGCTATTTCTTTTTTAGTATTGTTTTTGTCTTTTTAAGGTTCGCATGGTTTGATAATAGTGGAATAGATCTTCTATTGATATTTTAGGTTGTTTATTCTGCAAAAGTAGAACATATCTTGCTCTTTTTGGAAGCAACAATACACTAGGGGCCCATGTGCACTTTAACACATATTTCGTAGGAAAAACTGCTATCCACAAAGACATAAAAATGTTATCAACAACATAATAATTTGTCAAAAACATCTAACAAATCCCTTTAATGTCAAAAGTTAACTAGTAAAATTTCGCCAAGCACACTCAAGTAAAATAATGGAAAGATCCTGACACCCATTTGGCATCCTTTACTTATATAATGAAGCCAATGGCATTTGAAGAAGTTTAAGGATATAAGAGGAGTTCAATTTTTGGCAACGTAGAATTTAACCTTCCTTTTCTTTCTAGATACTACAAACTCACTGTAACTCTCAAATTTTGCCCACAAATAAGATTTTTCTTGCCTTATTGATTGCTAGATTGATCATGTGAAGATTCATAATATCATGAACATACCTTTTGCCATGACATTTTCTTTGGATGAAATATAACTACGATCAAAAGGAACTCCTGAAAGGAAAATTTTTGTTTTATCAAAACACTGTTGGAACAACTTTGCAATCCAGAGTACTCCAAAATTCATGCAGATCCATTATTAACTGCACAAAGAAAGAACATGATGGACAAGAGGCAAATAAACATCTAAAGGGAGAGATATTCTGCTTCAGCATCCACCCTTGAATCAAACAATTAACATCTGGCAATAAACAAAAAATCCGTTATCTAGGTCATGCCACAGAAGAAGTGGCAGCTAGCACATTTTCTGCCTAGAGTAACCTATTTTTCCTATTAACTGGAAAATGAAATGAAGAAATGAATCACAAGTTTCTCCACCATATGCCTCACCTGTCTGATTGCCCACCTAAAAGTTTTACACTAAATGACAAGAAGAGAATTTATTATTTTCAATGAAGCCTTCAGAAAGTACATTTCAATAAACATAGGAATAATCCTTGTTATTGATATAGGACTATTATTTAAAAATATATTCAGTGGAATTTGGTGAATTAAATCACTCAAGTGTTTTCCCAAATAACAATTGTCACTTGGATCCTATTTAGCATCTCCCAGCTCATCATTAACAGTGCCACCAAGTACTACCAGCAGATTGACACAAGTACTTGCTAGAACTGTTTCCATTTGAACAAAGTAAAACCAAAGAGAAGACAAAAGCTTCACAGAATTGTCATCTTGCAAACTATTGAAGACAGTTTTCATTGTGTTTTTAGCACCACACACAATCAATAAGCATGTAACATTATATATTTATTGAAACAACACAGCAAACATCCATAAGAGAAAGTTTTCCAGCATGTTAGGATCAAACAACGGACTTGAACTTTATTTTCTTTTAACCCAATGCATGACAGGTAACATGCTTGTTTAAGATTTTTTTGTTTTCAGGATCATATTCCACAGATTTTCGGCATGTTTCAACCAATATGAAGTTTCAGGTAGCACCTGAATAGCTAGAAATGCTCATCACCGACCCTTTAAAATGGAAAGCCACAAAGAAAAAGTTATGAGGATCAGCTAAAACTTGAAATCTGCAAAATTAGCTCACCATCATGATCAAACACCACCTGCAAGGAGAAATAACAAACAATCATTGAGTAAACTAATCAAGCTTTGCAATAAGATTAGCAGTGAGAAAATCCAATAACCAAAAATAGAACCATATAAAGAGAGAGAGAGAGAGAGAGAGAGAGAGAGAATGGAGGAGCATTATATAGCATTAGTAATACAAATGCTGAAAGACCCAGTCCATATAGAAAACCAACTACTGTTCACCATTTCTTTATCAGAAACTCTGCAAAACTATATTCCAATCCGGTATATATCAGCATGTAAGCATCTGTCAGAGCTGATACAATAACACCTCACAAATATCCAAAGCTAATACGGTAAAGCATATCAGCAATTACTTAGAACTTGAAGTGCACCACAACCTGTGCTAACATTTTGGAAGAAAAAAACAGTAACAGTATTCTCTCGAAGATCAATAAACCATCATGCCATTACTAAATATTTACCCATTGTTTCATACTTCAAATTTACAGTTTTGTGCTTCACAAGCATGCCGCTGATGTTAAATTAATTCCATGTAATTTGACATCAACTCAAACAACTTAAACCACAATACAACAGTAACTAAATGACCTATCATCCTGACCAGTCCATGTGAATTCTATTGTAGAAGGGTCCAAACATTAGCTGCAAAGCGTTGAATCAGCACATGTCACTGTGCCAATCTTAGATTACTTGGCCCACTAGCTACTTCTCTTGCTTAATAATTGGAAGAAATGGACAAAATTCAACATTGATCAATTTAAAGACTTCCAACTTGAACTCAAGCATGAAAAGAGTTGGGCATTATCAAAGTTGTGGCATGTATAATCAAATGCACATCGATTTTGACTCTTCAAGAGAAACAAGAAAACAAGTAAACAAGAATAATGGTGATCATACCGCCACATGAGAAGGGATGAATTCCAGAACATCAATGATCTACAGAAAACATAACAAATGAACTTTAGACAAAAAGCTGGACAAAAAAAGAATGAAAAAGAAAACAATACATGAAGCAAAATCATTAACCTCACTACCTCCACAATTCATGGAATTCCATATCAAAATTCCCCATATATTCACTCCCCCAACATTGTCCAAAGGTGTGAAGTGTGAAAAGAAACCATGATTAAATTGCAAACTTTAAACCTGATAATGTTCACCGGCATGTCAAAGATCATGGAGATTAATATTTAGTATAGGAAGATTATTATTTGTCTAACATAAGAATAATTGCAATATTAGGGTAGTTTAGGCAGTATTTAGAAATATTGTAGTTTTTTATCATGCGATCTTGTAATATCTTGCTATTATAAATAAACGGTTTAAACTTAGTGAATAGTACAACTTGAACTCTTTAGTGGTTTTTGGGTTAATGGACGCAAGTTTTACAACCGAACTATGTTATAATGCATAAGTTCTTTCTTTTCTTCCTACCCTTTGCTTTCAATTGCCCAAGTATTCGAACCAAGTTCCAATATAGAAACCCAAAATCCTGATATGCAAGATGCATATTAGGAAAGAGACTATACAAGAAGATTAGCTTGATGAGGAAGTAATTGCAGTTTTATCTTATTTATGCAGTAATCATCTTATTTTGGAAGTCTCTCATTATTTTAAGTAACAATAATCAATAAAAAGCTGCATCTCTTTGGCCTTTACGTAGGAATACATTCATCAGGTAAGTTTTTACTTTTCGCTTATCTAATTTTCGTGATACTTCACTTGCTAACCTTACTCCTCTACCAGTATAAGACAAGTTCTTTAGATTTTTTTATAACTTGATAAATCAACCTTTTCTTTTATTCTATTTTATTCTATTTATTTATCCAATTATTTTAATTTTATTTACATACTTTTTTAGCATATCAGGTTTATATATCTACTATTTCAACCTGTATCATTTTTTTTTCATTGTCACATTTGCATGCAGGTCTACCGGAAACATCCTCTCTACTCTGTAGGAGTAAGGCTGCATACTATCAAACCTCCCTGGACCCCGCTTTATTACGGGATTTCGGACTAGGTGCGATGATGATCATAGGGCCTAGAAAGGGGAATAACTCTAGCAAGGGCAAAGAAGATTTCCCTGTGAGTCATCCCATGACTAGATCCTACGCTTTAGATCCTTTATTTCCCAATTGGTTATCAATGTCTCCTTCTCTATTGAGCCTCTTCCTTTTGTAAGCTCATTGTGAGTGTTGCTACCTCTAGTCTCTCTATCTAGCACCCATTGAGAGTCGTCTTAATCTCTATTTTATATTTTCTTTTGATAGCCCATTGAGAACTACTTTACCTCTATTCTATTCTATTCTTTTGTTCTGACAGTTCGTTGAGAGCACCACTACTAACTTCTATCTATCTTGCAAATGTCTCTTTTACCCTTAACCTCTCTTTCAATTACACTATCATCTCTATTTTCTTTCAGCAGATAACCCTCTAAAAGAAGCTATTTCTTTTACTATCAAGTTTTTTTCTTTGTCGATTTTAGGCTTTACCAAAAATAAAGCAAAAGAAAAAGAAAACAAGAAATATATAGAAATTTCTATTTTATCTATTCACAAAATTCTCTATTTTTAGGCAATATTGCCAATATCATACCGGAGCTTGTATTAGTTTTGGTATTAGTACATTACAACACTAGTACTCGTTAATACTGAATATTATTTCAGATAATTTTTTAAAATTGTAAAATAGTCTGTCAATTTCTATATAATTAAAATTTAGTCTACTAATATTATTAAAATTAAAAATATTTTTAGATTAGGCTCAACAACTTCATTTATTAAAATTAACATAAAAAATATTTTAATTTAGATATAACAGCTATTATCTAAAATATTTTATGTTTATTTAACATAAAAATATATTTTTTAATTTAGTCATTAAGCTTTTTTAATTTATAATTTTAACCTGGTATTTTTTAGTATTTTGGCGTACCTACCAGTACGGCCAGTACAAGCCAAAATTTTAAGATGCGAGTGCAATTTTTCCTCAAGCACTGTTTCTTGGGTTCCATAATACTGTGAAAATTATTACTCCTAAGAAAGTCATCAGAAAGCTATAAAGAAAGATAGCAAATTCGAATTTCATAAACTTTTGGTCCGGCACTCACAAGTGATAATGATGAAAATATAGTTAGAACCCAATCTCCATTACCATCTGCATGTGATAGATGACCGTGGTGCAACTTGGCTGCTCCAGTAAAAGAGGAAAGAAACATCAGGAAGCAAACTTTGAATATAAAGACACACAGTACAGTTGAAATTTAACTATAGTTTAAGGGTTTCCTCTTGTAAAAGAGTAGCTATAGTTGAACAGAAGTGCAAGATCACAGTAAGTCTAAGAAGCTCGCGAAAAATTAATAATGATTATCATCCCAAAACCCAACTCATATTGAACATGTTTTAAAAATCCAAATAACAGACACCTAATACGCCAAGGCACTTCATTAAAATTTTGTTCAGGAATAGATAACAAGGAAAACAGTCCATACATGTCTTTAAGTGCCAAGCATAAAACATCCAACGACTATCTTGTGCTGCTAACTTTCCCAATAGTCAAAGAGGGTAATATAAAAGTGCTGAAAGCTTACTGTGACTAATTTAAATGCCAAGTTTTAGTAACTCCATCAACCTGCATCCCTAGCTATTAGTATAGTTTTGTAACTCAACTGAGTTCTAAGAATGAGCAGCACAATAAACAAATGCCAGCACAAAGTTCAAATTGAAAAGGAATAAACTGAACTATAAAGCTTTATAGCTCCACAACAGTGCTAAAGTAGGCTTAAAACATCTTCCTTCACTACATTTCAAATCTTCATAAAGCCATTAAACTTTCCGTGCATGGAAAGAGAAAAACAGTGAACCTAGTACCTACCAAACAAATTATAAAACTAGAATCAAGAAAGTAAGTTCTAAACAGAAGTAAAGATTACAATTAAATTTCAGTAAAGTCAAAGTTCTCATACAGCCAAAAGATAATGCAGACACTGTGGGATACCTAAAAGCTTATAGTAAGCTCGGTAAATGATTGCTGTGCCATCTATCAGCATTACTCTGCCATTTGAAGAATCAACATCCACTGTACTTTCTTTAGACTTGACAGAATCAAAGCATGTTGTCTGATGTGTCGAGCACTCACTTTCGGAAGAAGTATATAAACTATATTGAGAAGTTGCAGAAAGATCTTGAGATAAAGATGAAATCAACCTAGAAAAATTGCGGCAACCCTGAGTGACATAGACAGAATTTATTCAATACCTCGTGAAAATTGAAAAACAATTAGAAAAGTTACATACAAGAATTATATTGATTAGCATGAGGCCAGAAAATTAAAATGTATATGCAACACATATAACAATTCAACAATAAAGTTCCTTTAGGTTTGAAGATATATAGCGTATTAATATGATGAAATAATACCTTTTTGAACAGAGTAGATGAACTGTAAGTGAAAGCACTAGTCCTTAACTTGCAGAAGCTGTTTACAACTCTTGGAGTCGTTGGGAAGGGTCTACTGAAACAATTAAAGCCCCTCCAGAAGGAAATAACGTGTAGATTCAAGTATGCCATGAATTTCACTTCATAGCAATCGTGCCTGAAAACTGTAGCAATATAGAAATGCCTCAAAAAAGTGTCGTGAACTGCCTGGAATTCCAAATTCAGATACTCATGTCATGTCACAGTCATAACAAGCCCATTGGAATTCGGAAAAAGATAAGATGTGAGCCTTGGCTATGAACTAAAAATGCAGTGACAGGCGCCCATTACTGACCCGAACAAACGCAGGAGCAAATTATACCACAATACTAGTCGCATTCAAAGTATCAAACGCCACAATTAATATTCACCCAAGAAATTTAAAGAGAGCGTCTCGTGTCGTACTACCTGGGTTCTTGGTTCGCTGCCATATGCAAACTACACAAAGAAGAAAGAAAGATTTTGTAGGATAGCACCGATTCGGACTAGTAAGCTTAAGCAGCTCTTGAGCTGGTGCGGGAATCCATTAACTATTTTCTTAGTTACCTCAAAACTTAAAATAATAAGTTAGAAAAAATAAATATTTCTTCCTAGATTGACAGTGTAGCCGGGTTCAAGTCCATTGGCCCGAACCGGTATAAAAATAAGTATACAGGCTTGGACCCGGGACTCGTGACCTGAATCCAACCCGAGTTTCGATCAGGCTTCGGCGGTTGACAATAGATAGGACTCGCTGAGCCTAAAGACTTTTTTATTTTAAAAATACACTATTTAATTACAAAATTAAAATTCGGGCCTAAATATCTTAAGCCCAAATTCTACGTGAATCTCAAAAACTAGGAAAATGTGCGAGTCTAGATCACTGCTGGATCAAACCGAGTCGAACTCGTTGATTTTGATATACCGGGATTTTAGGGTGTGCTTATTTAATGGATATGAAAAAAAAGAAATAGATATGAAATGAAAAAATGAGCTTGATAAGGGACTATAATTATAGAATCATTATTTTGATTACCTATTTTTTAGTAATACCTTATTCCTCTCCTAATCTAGAAGAATAGATATCATTGTTACTTAAATGTGTGCTTGTTGCAATTAATTAAAATATAAGTTATTAAAATATGATTATTAATTAATTTAAATATTATAAATAAATAATTAATTAAAATATAATTAAATTAATTAAAATATAAATAACTAATTAGTTACAATATAAGTAATTAAAATATAATTATTCATTAATTAAAATATTATAATTAATTAATTACAATATAATTATTTATTAAATTAGCTGCAATATAATTAATTAATTAATTAATTAATTAGCTACAATATAATTAATTAAAATTAATTACAATATTTTAATTAATCGACATTAATTACAATATAATTAATTAAATTATAATTAATTAAATAATTTAAATATAATAAAATTTTATTTTTCAATATTTTTAACAAATCAATCACTGTTAATAGTAGTAATAATCATTTGTACCTCTTAACTAACTATCATAATTATAATGATAATATCTATTTTCATTTCTCACTAAATTCATTCTCATTCTTATTATCATTCCCTCCATGCGAACCAACCGCCCTCTTAATGTCTTGCCTATGGTAGACTATGTAATTTTGACTCGACTACACTCATTCTAAAATTAATGTATCAAATTTGTGCCAAACTAACAATGAATTCCATTTTTTTTTACCTAATTTTATTTTTATTAATAAATTTATGATTAAACAAACTTGGACTTTATGTTCAAGCCCAGCCTGTTCAGGCCTGAGCAACTCCTACTTCTAACAGCAAATGATTCCCTATAAACCCTAAATCAAAATCGTCGCCTAGGGTTTATACGTGCCGCGTCGTGTCTTTGCTCTCGATTCAATAATGCCCAAGTCAAAGCGTAACAGACCAGGTTTCCCCTCTTTTCTCGTTGATTTGTGTTATTTTGTATGTATTTATTGGCGTTTCTGTGTGTGTGTTTGGGGGTTAGGGTGAGAGTGTGATTTGAAAATCTCGGTTATGAAATTTGATGGTTATATGTGTGGGCAATTTATATGGTTGATTGATTCTATAATGATTTTGATGTTATTGTGAAATTGCAGTTACTTTGTCAAAGACAAAGAAGAAGGGTAGAGAACATAAAGAATCTATTGTTAATTCAATAAGGAATGCCGCTGAAACGTACTCCTCGGCTTATGTTTTCAGTTTTGAGAACATGCGAAATCTCAAATTCAAAGAGTTCAGAGAGAAACTCAAATCCTCTAGCAGGTTTCTTTATTTGTTCTTCGTTTGATGGCGTTTGAGTTGTTACTGAGATTATTTAATTAATTGCTGTGGAAGATTTCAATAGATATTTCTTTTAAGAAACTGTGCATTTGATGGACGTTTAAACATCAAAGTCTTAAGTAACATCAAGTGGTTTCCTTTTCCTTACTAAATTATGCAGACTTTAGTGCTAGCTACTTGAATAACCAGCTTACAATTTTGTTCTTAGATTCTTCCTTGGATCAAACAAAGTGATGCAAGTCTCTCTAGGTCGATCTGTTTCAGATGAGATTCAACCAGGCATTCACAAAGTTTCTAAGGTAGGTATATGTTAATATTTCAATTTGATAATCTCTATTATTTTTCATCTAAAATGAAGGGTTTTTAAATTAACCTTCTGCATGTTCAATTTTTCATTAGCTTCTGCGTGGGGATACTGGACTTTTCTTCACAAACTTGCCTAAAGAAGAGGTTGAAAGGTAATATTTATATTCTTTCCAGTTTCTTTTTCAGACATTTAAAAATTAGAAGAAAATAATTTTGGATTTACCATTTTAAAAAAATCATTTTAGGTACATGTTATTAGATTTTAAATCATTTTCCTACTTTCTGGAACCAAAGATTCTTATATAAGGAAGTCTCCTATTTCTTTTGCAGGTTATTTAGAGAATATGAAGAATATGATTTTGCTAGGACTGGAACCTCTGCTACAGAAAAGGTCTTGATCTTCAAATTAGCCTTTGAAATTTTTTATTGGAAACTGGGATGACAAGTTTCCAGTGTGATTAAGTGCTTGCTATACAACTTGATCACTTTTTACACAGAGACATATTTTGACTCAGTTTTTTCTCCATCTATGACTAGTACCAGGAATGAGTTTAATTCACTTCTCTGGTTATGGTACTTATGATGAGTTATTTTGCCCTTTGCAGTTATTAAATGGTTGTGGTTCTATTTTGAGCAGACTAGACTATTTAGCAACCCTTTATGCTGTCTACATTAAAATGTTTCAGGTGGAACTTATGGAGGGCCCTCTGGATCAATTTACTCATGAAATGGAACCCTTTTTGCGGAAGCAAGGGATGCCTGTACGGTTAAACAAAGGTCATCTTTCTCGCTGCTGCTTGCTGTTATTTTATTGCAATTTAGATCTGCTGGACTTGAAATCATCATCAAAACCTTATTGTGTTTGCAGGTGTTGTGGAGCTTGTTTCAGACTTTGTTGTCTGTGAAGAGGGAAAACCTTTATCACCTGAGTCGGCCCGCATACTGGTAAGTTTTTGGTGATTTTGTTTGGCCACAGTTGATGTCAGATATTTTCCGTGTGAAAAATGTATTTCAATTAATTTTGTGAAGTCTCATTTGACATTTTCGACCTTCTCACTCTAGTAAGAACTACCGATTTTCTCGCTTGCATAATAATTGCATAAATTAGGATTGTTGTATTGCTAAAATTGAATTTTGTTCATTGTTATGGTTTTGACAGAGGCTGTTAGGTATCAAGATGGCCACGTTCCGACTTCACTTAATATGCAGGTGGAGCCCTGAGGATTTTGAGCTCTACAGAGAGGGACTAGATGATTCAGATATTGAATCTGCATAAAGAGATACTGATCCAGTTTGCAGCAAAAGTTTACAGTTGGGATTCACACCTCATGTTTGTGTACATTGGTGATAATATCAAATCCGTCCATGCTGTGTTTGGAACAGAGTATTTCATCACTCCCTCTAGCTAATCTGAGAGCTGTTCTTGTAATACCTTGGAGGCAGTAGTTGCGTGTTTGTAGCCCAAATCATGTCAGAGGCATTTACCATTGAGCATATTTTGTACCTTTATGGCTGTTGGCAGCTTGCCTGCTGTTTCACTCCAGTTTTGCCCCGCATAGGTTTCAATTGAATTGTGTAGCTTAATTTTGGTGATTAGCTAATTACGAGAATCAAGAACCTTTGTTCAGATTGCGTGTTTATTGTTCAGATGCAATGTGTATATGGTTCAAGCTAGTGTTGAAGAGCAGGAACGCAATCACAAACAAGGTAAGGTAAGTATGCACTTTTATATCGATGAAATTTGTAATTCTCACTCTTTGTACGCAATAGTTTGATTATTTCATCTATGGTCAAGGGGCTTCATTTGAGGTTATTGTTCTTTACAATTCTGAACAAAAATATACAGAGAAGGGTACAAAATCCTGTGATTTTCTAGAATATATCTTAGATTAAAACTCTTAAGAAGAATAGTCAGATGGGTTCTCAGATTCTACTTTTTTGCTGACTTTCTTCGGCTATCAAGCGGAGTTGCTCTTGATCCTCTTTCCTTGCAATCGTTGCACTGTTTTTGCACAATAAACACTGTTAATGTCATATTCAATCTTTCTGTTAAATGAATTATTACTTTCTTTTATATCAATAGAACTTGCGGTCTTTATGTGAATAGTATTAGTAGTCCTGACCTCCTCTCCTCCTTCATTATCTCATGAAAACTTGTTTCCATAATACAATCACCATCATCACGATGTGCAAACCTTTGGGTACTGCAAAGGGATACCAAAGTGAATAAGAAGAAGCATTGTCAGAAATCTAAGTTAGTTAAAACAGAATAGAAGAAGCTTACTTGAACATTCTTCTAATCATACTCACAGCTTTTGCATTCTCTTCGTAATCATCATCATCATCGAATATTTGTACAGCGGTCCTTTTCTTGGGGCGAACATGAGGTGACGTTTGCTTCACCTGCTTTTTCTCCATTACAGTGCCAGAATTCCCTGAAGGTAAGTCTTTTGGCCGTTTTGCAGCTCCTGGAATACCGGTGGGGTTTAAGGACAAAAGTAGTAGGCTTCCTGCGGACTGCATGAGTAGGCATAGATTTCCTTCCTTGGCATCTTGTGTTAGAATTCCTATCAACATTGCTTTTGTTCATCACCTTACCAGATTTCGCAGGAGCTGGAAGGTCTCCATCATCGGAAAATAGGAAGGAATAGTCTCTCAGTTTTTGCACCTCCATATATTGCTGTTCACACACATATACAAGGCAATAAGTACACGGTCACACAGTTCCGATCTAACCGTTGTCGCGATGTCATAATTACGAAGTGAATAAACTGAAGTACCTCTTTGTTTAGCAAGGGTATGCTCCTGGTCTTTGTTCCTGTGGAGACCATCTTTTTCTGCAAAACAGAAACATTAGGTTAGGTAATTATATACATTGATAAATGTATATAATATTCCAAAAATAGAAAAATAAAAAATTGTAAAAACTACATTGGAATTTGATATTGAGAGGAGAGGTAGATGTACTTTTGCTAGTAAGGACTTGCTTTCTTCAATAACTCTTCTAGCGATATGCGTCTGTGAAGGCCCAAAAAACGACCCATAACTGCAACAAAAGTACAATAATAATAATTAAAATTTGAATATCAAATTACTCGAATTGGCGTCAAATGATTGATCTGTTAGAATTTACCTAAAATCTGGATTGAAAAATCAGTTGAACTTACCTGTCGGCGTGTACTTCCGCTGAGGTCGACAAGGTATTTCGCCGCTTTCGAATCTCTTGTTTGATCCTTTCTCTCATGCTAAGGTACTTACGCTCGTCGTCTGGACTTGGCGGCCTCCTCCTCTTAGCTTCTTCTTCCACCTTACTACTACTCTTCATCATCTTCATCACCTTCATTCCTTCTCTTCCTACTTCAATAACGAACCAATGCTGATTGAGAAGAAACTGAAGGACTACCAGCAACTGATGGATGATGAAGAAGAAGACTGTAATTTTCGTATTACTGTACAGTAGTCGGTACACTGTTACTATTAATGGAACGAACCGTACGCCGCTCCTCTCCTCGATTCTCTGTAAATCCGATGATGATTAGGAAAGCGAATCTGACGTGGCTTCCAAGATTCTATCTCCGATTCTCTCAGTAGTTATAAATGATCTCTTGATGTGGGATTATCTGCTGACGTGGCTTTCAAGATTCTCTATCTGAGTCTACTCTGTAATTATAAATCATATTTGGATTAGGAATTCTCTGCCGACGTGGCTTTCAAATGTCCTACACCATCTCGTCTTCGTCTTCGTCTTTGTCTCTCTACAAATCTGATCGGATGTTGATTGATGACGTCGCTTTCAAAGTGCTATACTTATGTAACTTGGAGTGGAATAATTGAAAATTTATTTTAAAATATAAGTATTAAAAATTATATTTCGTGATGCATATAAATTATCCTTTGAATTTTTTTTTACACAAGAAAAACCCATAATCACTACCCTTTAAATATACACTATTTAAATTTTCATATTGATCCAATAGTCTGTAAATTATGTTAATTGAGTACTCCGCACAAGGCCTTTTTGAGCTATGCTCTCTACTTCATCAACTCGACTACTCGTTAAAAGGCATCATTTCTCTCGTTATAATAATATTAAAAAAGTTTATTATATATTTTTAAAATTTTTATATTTTATTAACTAAAAATACAAAATCTCATTTTAATTTTTATCATATTCTTAAGTCTTAAATATCAAATTTAATTGCTATGTTATTAAAATTTTTAAAATCATACATTAAAATTTATCGACTTATTAAATTGAAAATTGATATTATATAATTGAATTTTTAATGTATAAAATTAAATTTAATAACTAAAATGTACTAAAATTTTGATATATTTTAGATTAAAATTTCTCATATTTTTAATTTTAGTTATCAATTTTAATTATTCTTTCTTGTTATTATTATAAAAATTATATATATCATTATCTAAGGAGGTTGTTTCCGATAGATCCACATCTAAATGTGACAATAAAAAAGTGATGCAAATTATAATATTATTCTTTCACTCGTCATAATACTATTAAAAAAGTTTATTATATATTTTTAAAATTTTTATATTTTACTAACTGAAAATAAAAATAAATATCATTTTAATTTTTATCATATTCTCAAGTCTTAAATATCAAATTTAATTGGTATGTTATTAAAAATTTATTAAAATCATACATTAAAATTATAGATATATCATATAAAATTTATCGACTTATTAAATTGAAAATTGATATTATATAATATTATTAATTTATATATATTTAGCATAAAATGGTTATAGAATATTCACAATCACTATAAATATATTTTCCTATACGTAGATATCTCAGGTTTGACACAGCATGCAACCATGCGTTTCCCTCAAACTCCGCAACACCAGACAGTAGTACAACGTTGTATCAAAAAACTTTCTAAATTTAGTAAAACTCCATTACTATAAGCCGCCCGAAGCCTCCCAGAGTTTTGGGTTAAGCAGAGCCGAAGGCCTCTGTACGTGTTATCGTCTTCTTGCATTTCTTTAATCCTTTCTCTTCCTTTCCGTGTCTTCTTTTGGCACGGGATGTACTGAATAAGTAGAAGAGAAAACAAAAACCAGACAATTTCATTACAGAAATAATAAGAAGTAGAAGATAAATAATATACATAAAGAGAAAAAAGATGTTGGGGAAAGTTGTTGCTTCTGGGGTTTCCCTGATTCTGGTGGTCGGTGTTGTGATCGGAGTTGTTGCGGTCGTCAACCACCAAAATGGTTCCAACACCGCGAAGAACGAGAACATGACGCCGCAAATGAAGATGGCTAGCCAGTTGTGCCAACCCACCAGCTACAAGGAGGCTTGCACTAAAACTCTAGGCTCTGTCAATAGCACTGATCCTAAGGAGTTCGTGAAGGCGGCGATAATGGCCACCTCAGACGCTGTTAAGAAAGCTTTCAACTTCTCTGAGGATATTGTGGTGCAGGCCCGTAAAGAGGAACGTGAGAAAATGGCGTTGGATGATTGTAAGGAGTTGTTGGACTATGCAGTTCAAGAGCTTCAGGCGACTTTCTCGACTGTCGGAGAAAGTAGCTTGCACACCATGAAAGATCGCTTAGATGAGCTGAGGAGCTGGATGAGCGCCGTTCTTGCTTACCAAGAAACATGCGTCGATGGTTTCTCCGACAAAAGTCCGATCAAGCCCGTGATCCAACAGGGAATGATTGATGCCAGTCACCTGACAGACAATGTCTTGGCTATCATGGGACAAATGTCTGAATTTCTGAAATCTCTAGGACTTCAGTTCAACAATCCCGGAGGCACTAGTAGGAAACTTTTCGCCGCAGACGGATACCCTACCTGGATGTCTGCTGCTGATCGGAAGCTTTTGGCGTCTGGCAATAATGCCGGTGCTACACCAAATGCAGTGGTGGCTCAGGACGGAAGTGGGCAATACAAGACCATCATGGAGGCTCTTGCGGCGTACCCTAAGGATCTGAAGGGACGATATGTGATCTATGTGAAAGCTGGAACCTATCGTGAATATGTTACCGTCGCCAAAGCTCAGACCAATGTGTTCATGTACGGCGATGGACCGAGGCAGACCATTGTCACCGGAGACAAAAGCTTCCACAAGAGTAAATTGGGTACCTGGAAGACAGCTACATTTGGTAAGTTCCATCAACAAAAGACAACATTGAGATTGAGTTTGCCAACCCTAAACGCATGAACCTGGTTTATCATACATGCATGCACTTTGTTTTCTTAAGAGTTGACAAGATTGACGAAACAATGAGTTTGTGGTGCTTTGCAGTGGTTGAAGCAGACGGCTTCATCTGCAAGTCAATGGGATTCGAGAACACCGCTGGTCCTGAAGGTCACCAAGCCGTTGCACTCCGTGTCAACTCAGACATGGCCACCTTCTACAACTGCCGAATGGATGCTTATCAAGACACCTTGTTGTACCAAGCCAAGCGCCAATTCTACCGGAACTGCGTCATCTCCGGCACCGTCGACTTCATCTTCGGATACGGTGCCGCATATATTCAGAACTCTATGCTCATTCTGAGGAGGCCAATGGACAATCAACAGAACTTTTTGACGGCCGACGGACGGAAAGAACAACACTCACCGACCGGTGTTGTCATCCACAACTGCCAGATTGTTCCTGAAGAGAAGCTGGTGCCTGACAGACTCAAGATCCCATCTTACTTGGGTAGGCCATGGAAGCCATATTCAAGGGCCGTGATTATGGAATCACAGATCGCCGACGCGATTCACCCCGACGGATATATGAAATGGAACGAAACCGCCCCCATCGACACACTGTACTATGCAGAGTACGCTAACACTGGACCAGGTGCCGTCACGAACAGGAGAGTGAAGTGGAATTCTATTCACTTCCTCAACCGGGACGAGGCGCTTAAGTTCACCGCCACTGCATTCATTCAAGGTGAACCGTGGATTACCGCAGCCGGAGTACCATTCTTGGCTGGCCTCAAAGCTTAAGTTACTATTAAATATTTTTGTATTTGGAAAAAAAAAAAAGCTTGTATCAATTATCGTTTTTTAAAAATTATCAAATATATTCCAAATTTTCATTAAATTTTCACATATTTTATGTTTAATTATTATTAGTGACTATTAATAAATTTCTTATTTAAAAATAAGATTGACCCTTTTCTAAAATTACAAATGTAAAATATATAATAAAATAACCAAAAATACAATTTAACGTTATTACAAATTAAAAGTAATGTAAAATTAAATGAATTTTATTTAATAATTAACTATAACAATTTTTTAATGCGTGAGGTATAATAAATAATAAATTATATGTGTGACTATATCTATATATATATATATATACACTAATTTTTTTAATGCATATTATCTTAAGTAATAATAATAGTAATGAATCATTAAGTTTAACATAATTTTACCTTATCCGAACATAATTAATTCAGTTAGATGAAAAGGATTATGAGACCTTTAAGCTGATTCCGAATGAAGTTATTTGAGACTCTAATTTCATCATTTTTATTTATTAAAGTTATATACACATATAATTATTTTCAAAATAAACTTTATTTTTTTAAAATGGACTAAAATTACATTTTGAACCTCATTTTTATAATAAAATACAAATCATACTCTTTATCGTTTTGAAAGGATTAAATTAAAACTCAACATTTAAAAAAAGTTCAAAACAAATCCTAAATGGACAAAACATTTAACAAAATTAACTCTTTGTTAATATCCATCAAATTCTCTGATTCGTTTACTCTATTTCAGCCTTGTTCTGTTAAATCTCATCTATACATTTATATAAAATTTATGTAAATATATGAATGCCAAAAATCTAATCCCCTATTAATAAATGTCGCCTAAATAACATTATTTTTCATTTCTTGAACGAAAAAATTGATCTCTTTGTCACGTGAGAAATGAAATTCATTATTAAAAATCTATAAAAGTAAGTCTCACTTTTTGGGTAATATAAAAAACTAATTACGTTGCAATCATATTCACTTTTTATTTAAAAAATATATAAATAATTTCAAATCAATATTGACGTAAAATTTAACTAATAGGAAGTTAAGCTCATTATATTTTTTATCTATTTAGGGTCTTTTGAATACTTTGAAAACTTTGACATTTAATTTGAACACCTTAACCTTTTGTAAATGTTAAAATTTAAAATTCACTTTTCACCTTTGAAAATTTTAACATCAGTACCAAGTATTAGGCTTTATCTTCCCTAATAATTTACTTAAAAAGACAGGTGGATTGGAGACCAGACTTGCACAAGAACAAAATAAATAAGCTGCAACAATCACATACAATTGTCAATGGATGATTATCCCAGCTTCTCTGAATCTGCACATAAAACTTTGACAAATCTTGAGGAAGAACTTTGAATTATCTTGTCTAAGAGGCATTCATACCTGTTTTGCAAGCTAAACAATGTAGAACTTATGTAAATCCACTTTAAACACTTGCAAAAGTTGAATTTTTAAAACGTGTTTGAAATCAAGCATACATCAACATGATGATACAACCTGAAAATGAAGAGGAGATTTTGGAATTCTTCACATCAGGGACAGAAAAAAAGAAAAAGAAATTTGAAGGTTGTGAGGCATGGGAAAACTGGATTGCATAAATATTGTTTGGATAGAGAGATGTTTACACTATCACAGAATTAATAGATGAAAAGACTACACAAGTTGTCACATGAGAACAAACCAACCTCTCATGATGTTGCATGTTCAGCCTTTTTATCCTCCAAAATTCTCAGTTCTTCACGCCAACCATCCAATTTTGTCAACTTCTCCAACTGCTCTGGCTTCATATCATTTGCTGCAGTCTTCTGCTGTTGAGCTTCTGCTTGTCGAATCTGGTCAAGTATATCTACAGCTAGTTATTATACAGCAGGGTAAGCCTAATTGTAGAGTAAAAGTACATGAAAATGCTTCAAATTCAGAAGAACATAAAATCTTCGTCACAACCAATTGGCAAACTATTAGGAATTATTTGTTAGTGAAGCCTAGGGGATTGCTTGTTTGTAACCCTTGCGAAAACTCTCGCTCATAAACGAGTAGCACCACAAGAAAGAGCACCAATAGCGGTTAAAATCAGAAAATTAATCAAAAGGATATATTTCATTCTCAATTCCAACCAGTCCCCCAATCCCAAACCTTTCCCTCCGGTGAAACTCTTAACTGGAGTTGAATAAAACAAGAATCCCAAGAAAGCCAACTGCAGTTGACGCAATAGGATGTTTGTTATTGTTTCTGTTATAAGAAAATTACATACCATTCATCTACAGACACCAACATTTGATTGGAATATGATGCAGCTTTTTCCCACGCAAGCTCAAGCTCTCAATTCAACAAGTTGGTCAATAACTATTTCAACCATTCACAGATTCTATGTTTGGCAAGGGACTCAATACCGTTTATGACTACAAACATCATATCCTCTGTCAGAAAAAGAAATCTGCCTCTTAAAAGAAAAAGAAAATTTCTTTTCTTTCCCTCATGAGATTTGCCAAACGCCCTTCAATAAAGAGAACGAAAAGTTTTTAAGAGAAGAAAGGCAGAGAGAAGCAGCTGCTGACAAATAAACTAGATTGATGAATTGCCATTAATTTAAGTTTCTCATTCAGTTACCAAGTAGTTGAAAATCTTGTATATAGGATTTTCACCATTTACGATATATTTGCATATGTCACCATATTCAACACGTGTTTAAGTACTTGAGATTTGAAGCTGTTCAATTTGATGGCCAAGCCCCCGAAGAAACAAGTTTAAGGCAAGTCAAAAGATGCAATCTCATAATTATAGATAATGGTTTGGGTAGATCAAAGTTTTGGTAATGCAGTTACTGTTGCGACAAAAGTATTAGATGTCTGCTATTGAAGAATTCTCTGATGTTCTATCCTAGTCTCGCATGATGCAACTTACTACACATGCCCTTGGCATGCAGAGAAAGATGAAGTATCACATAAGCTGCTATTCAAACATGGTCCGGAAAAGAATATGGCACAACAAAAGTCAAGATATACATATATTACTACCTAATTGTCAGTGAAAATGCATAATAGACCTTTCTTAATTTTTCTGCAGATATAAGAGGGAGCTGTGAGAATATAAAATGGAACTCATGATAATCTAATATGTCACCAGACCTTCTGGGACTAGCTCCGGTTCTTGTTTAACTTGTCAATATCAGATGATAAATTGGAAAGGAAAGATTGAAGAAGTTATTAATTTTGGTCTCCGAAAAGCGATAACCGGAAAATATCTCAAGGAAGGTGGTAAAAAGAATCAGCAGTCATCTTACAAAGAATCAATACAGAGTAAGCGTCTGAATAAAAAGAATAAAAATCAAACCCATTTGTTGAATTATCTTCCTCACCAGACGTAAGGTACTGAAACTGATAATTAGTATTTGAAGTTCTTAGGATTTAGGACTTAATATTGGAATATTATGTGCATATTCTTCTTTAAGAAAATAATTATGAAATAAATATCCATCCTATTAATAGGGACTTGTGTGGTATCAAATAAGCATACAAGTGTTATGTAATAAATACACCAAGTTTTTTAAATAAAGACGTAGTTTTAACAACTTTCTACACTTTACACCTAATGACTGTACTTCAAAAGTCAGTTAACTACACTTGTGTTTAGCATCTGAAGAAGAATATGAATCACGTAACCATAAGCAAGGGCAAAAACATAGTCAGGAAGTCCAGGAAAGACTTAAATGATAATCAGTCATACCTTCTTTCTAAGTGCGCGGATTTTTTTATCAATATCTTCAGATGGAGCACTCGGAACTGAAGCCTCCATTGAGTCCGCTGGTGAAGAATCTACAATAAGTAGCTCATTCATTTGAGATGTCAATGACTTGTGGGATTCAGAGCGACCTAAATCTTCATTTGGTGGCAATTCTTCCTTTTCCAGTTCACCATCTACTGATGCTTCCGAGTTATTACCTTTCTCAAGAGCAGCCTGCCAAAAGTAAAATGAACCCAATGCTTTAAATATAAAGGAAATTTGTAAAAAAGGAAAAAAATGAGGCAAACAAGTATTTCACTAGTTCTCTAGACTTATTCTCAAATAAAGATATGTCTACACGTGATTAAAAAAATGTGTCAATTAAACATCAAAGCATCTGCATCACATCACATCAAAACGCGAAACTTTCCGCAATAATATCAATCAGCACCTTTCAGAAATTTTTAAAAATTATCTAATTACTTTCTATCTGAAAAACTTGTAAACCTCATAACCATAGAGCCTTGTGGAAACCCCAAGCACGTTTATCCACCTTTGCAAAACCAATAGTTTCAGTTTTCGTAAACCCAAGCCATAGCAATCCAAAACAGAAGTGACCAATGTAGCTGGCTAAAACTTAGATGGTTGCCTGTAGGACCATTAGAAGTGGATTCTAATATCTTAAATTTCTGAACTATCACAGATAAGAGTAAGGACTTGATAGAGTTGTGGACTTGTATAGTTGATATAGAACATTGACAGAGAATAAGAAAGATGAAATTTGATGAAAGAGCAACACTGACAAGCAAGCTGCACATACCTGTAGCCGTTTCTCCTTCTTCCTTTCGTTCCTCTTGGCGGACTTGGTCTTTGGTTTTGCATCAAGAACAGGATCATAACCTGGAGGCACCATCTCCTGTGAAGATGACATCCCCTTTTTCCACTGCAGCAAAGAGAGCCCCCACGTTGGTTTTATAATAATCCGCCACACCCAATACAAAATCAAACTCAAAAACCTCCATATCCAACACATATTAAATATATATAAAAAAAAAACTTTGCATACATAAGTATTTGTAAAACGAAAAAGATGGATGAAAGCATACCAGAGCACCTTTGGATTGGTAAATGGCGACTTCGTCTTGAGGGACGTAACCCGCCCGAATGCGGATTGGTTTACGGAGCGTACCGTCGGGTCGTCGGGTAGGCGCCAAAATCCTCTCCCCTTCTTTTAGGGTTTTTCTCAACTCAGTCATTCTCTTCAATTGCTCGTCTCCTCCACCGCAGCCGCCGCAGCTGCCCATCGATCGATTACAAAATTCTTCACCGATTGATTACGAATTTCAGATAAACATTCAACTAAACTAGTTGATTTGGTAGTGTGTTAATATAGAACATTGGGATGGGACGGGATGGGACTTTCCTTTCATTCCCTTTACTTTTCCTACTTCTGTTTTGCTATGAGTTTTAACTTTGCTACTGTTTTTGGGCTTTTCGGTTCTAATATTTTACATATTTATTTTTTTTACTTCAATATATAAATTACTTATGTGATTTTATTTATTTTTTAAAAACTCAAATTTAAAATATTTTATATTTATATTTAAAAGTATTTTATTATTTAATTTAAAAGAATTATTAATAAACTCATTAATATATATTGGATCATATTAATAAAATAATGCTTTGATATGAATTACCCGAGATTTAAAAAGTTAATCATTAAGAAACTGTTTGATCCTGTTTATCGAAGTTTTTAGCTTTTGTGTATTATTTATAATTTTTATTTTTCTTTTAAATAAATACAAAAACTTATTTGATTATTAATATTAATGTAGTTATGTTTTTTAATTTTATTTTAGTCTCTTATATAATATTTATTAATAAAATTTATTTATTAAATAAATAATTGAAAATTTAAATTTTATTTATAAATTAATATTTAGTTTAAATAAATTTTAATTATTAAATCAAGATTTTATTTATTTTGAAAATATTTTAAATTTAATTATATTATTAATTTGATTTCATTTAATTTAATTTCAAAAGTAAAAAAATAAATCATTAATATTTCATTTTAATTAATTAAATATAGCATTAAAATAAATTATTCATAATTTTTATTAATAATTAAATATGTATTTAATTTATAGTAAATTTGATTATAAAAACAAAAATAAAAATAAGAAACACTTTTTTAGTTTTCATAAATTTTAAAAATTGAAACTAAAAACATAAACAAATTCATACAAACAAATTTTTAACTAAATTTAAGAATTAAAAATTAAAAACTGAAAACATAAATAAAAACAAATAAATTATAATTTTAAAAATTTTAAAAATTGAATAGTGATTTGAAAATATTTCAAAGGGTTAAACACTTGCGATTATGTTTACGCACGAACGCTAGATGGACGGGTGAGAATATTTAGGAGGAAGCAGGACGATTCCGAGACCGATTTCATTCTGAGATGCGTACGGATTAGTCTTGTTAGTGTAGATGAGTGGATTCTCTTCGATTCCAGATAAGATTGAAGGATCACTGCTTTTGATCCATCGAAGCTCTTTTCGGAGTCTTTCAATGGCTGTCAGTTCTCGATAAGCCACTAAAGACCTCTTCTTCGATGGAATCCTACCACCACGCCATATGTTCCTTTTAGTTTTACCTGCAAATTAACACGATGAATTAATTAAGGTATTTGTTTTTATTTTTATTTTTAATTATTTATTTTTATTTTTAGATTTAGTAAAAAAATTTGTTTTTTTTAATTTTTAATTTTAGTTTCTTCCTATTTTTAAAAATTATGAAAATTATAAAAAATAATTTTTGTTTCTTGTTTCTGTTTTTTTATAATATGATTTATTATCATTTAAATATATATTATTTAATTTTTAATAAAATTTATGAATAATCTAATTCAAAATTATATATTTAATAAATTAAAATTAATTATCAATAAAAATTATGAATAATTTTTTTATGTAATTAAATTTTAATAATTATTAATAAATATAATTATATTTAAAATATTTAAATATTTAAATAAAATTTGATTTAATAGTTAAAATATATTTTAAATTAATATTAATTTATAATAAAATTTTAATTTTTAAGTATTTTATCAAAATAACATAACTTTATTAATAATTTGTTAATAAATATTATATAAGAGATTAAATAAATTTATTTAATTAAAAATAATTTATCTTTAAGTTTTATCTAATATGTAATTATTATCAATGATAAAAATATAACTACACTAACATTAACAACTAAACAGTTTTTGTTTTTATTTGAAAGAAAAACAGAAACAAAAAATTGAAAATTACAACATAAAAATAGAAGTAGAACCAAACGGCACTTTTAGTTTCATTTTACTTCTACCAACAACATTAACAGGCAACAACAACGTGACAGTAGAAGTTTCGTTAATACGCAGAATACGAGAAGTTTAGAAATACATAATCTTATTCGTTACCGACGTCAAAAAATAAATAAAAAAACATATTTGATTTATCAATTTAGCATTTTTTTCTTATAGTCAAAAAAATTTCCAATAAATTTATGAAAAATAAAATTAATGCCTAAATTATTTTTAAAATTAAAATAAAAATACCACTCATAGATGAATATCTAACCTTCATCTTCATGATTCTGCTGTAGTAAGATTGGGGAGTCTGAACTGGAGCTATAACTTGCAGAGTCGTCAGAAAGGTAAATGTTTACGTAGCTAATGCGGTCAGTGATGGCTGAATAAGAAGAAGAAGATACGACACTACGTTTTTTGAAGATGTTCTTACTATTATGCTTTGTCTTGGGCGCGTAGTTCTCTAGGCTTTTACCAAGCCTGTGTCTTGATCCACATGCATTACACAATACGGGTTTTTCAGGTGGTCCATTCCTCCAAAGTGGAGTGCCTGTTTCATCCAAGAACATACAAATTTTAATTATGATGATTTTTAAAACAAAGTGTGATATTTTGTTTGTTTTCTAAGGATATATAACAAAAAAGTAAATAATAATATAATTTTCATTAAAAAATCTTCTTTTACAAAACAATGCTTAGTGAGAGTTTGGCTAAAATTCTGGATAATTAGGATAAAGATAAAAATTTTATGACTTTAAACTAGTTCGAAACCAAATTTTTTTACCAAGCTGATCCGGAATTGAACCGGTTTGGAAAACACTCAACCTGGTTTAGAACCGGTTTGTCCGATTTTAACTAATAGTAAAGGGCTATTAAATTGTACAATCTTTTTCTCATTTTTTCTCCTTAAAACCACTAAAAAAACTATAGCAAAGAAAGCTTAAATTATGGTTGTATAGTTGAAGTTCAAACCAAACAAATGATAAGTCTATAACTAAATTCAAAAAAAAAAGTAAAACTACCAAATTCAAAAAAGAGCAAAAAAAAAGAGCATAATTCAAATCAAAATTCAAAATTACGAAAATAATTTTCTTTACCAAATTTTGGAATAATAATTTTTTGTCTTTTTTAAATTCGGATGGAACAATTTTAATCAGTTTTAAATGTTTGGTGCTGACTAATTTTAAAAATTCGAACATTTTGTTAGATTAGGTCAACCCGAATCTAGATTTGATTTTAATTCGGACAAAAATCAGTCAACGCGGTTTAAATTCACTCAAAAAAATTCTAACCCGTATCTGATTTTTTCTCGATCGGACAGGGTGAGGTTATTGGCTCGGAAGAAATTATGCCAGGCCTAGGGATGTATAATAATATATAACTTTACCCCTACATAATAGAGAGATTGTTTTCGAAATACTTACATGTAACGCGTTCTTCTATAAATAGAATTGTTGCATTATTATTATTATTAATTAATTAAAATATTGAAAAATCTTGAGCTTAATTAATTACTTATTTTGAAAACAAAACAAAATAGTAGAAAGTGAAAAATCATATAAATGAAAGGTTCCATTCATTAAAAAAAAGAAGAAGAAATCCAATACAAATCATAGTATATATGAAGAGAAGGCTTACTTTGAGTTCCACAATGAAAACAAGGCCCTTTCTTTCCCATCTTGTTTTGATTTCTAAATCTAATGTCTTCACAAACTGCTGCTCCAAGAAGATGAAAGAATCTTAAAAATCAAAGCATATGCACCTATTTACTGATATTTTGAGTTCATATTCTTAAATTTTTAGGCAATTGTGCATTAATTATTGAGTGGTGGGGTCTTTTTAAAAAAAGACATTATCATTTTTTCCTATTTTGTTGTACACACCACAATCATTAATTATTTAGTCTAGTTTTACTAAATATGATGACCAATATTAAATAAAATGGTGTCAGAATTAATTAATTATAATCAATGTATACCTTTTATGTTTAATATGGTTGTTTTAAAAGTATGAATTTAAGAAACAATCTAATGTGTGCATAATCCAACATTAAATCTTAAAAATAAAGAAAAAGAAGTGGATTAAATTCTTAATTTTTTAGTTCGAGATCTAAGTGCGTGTTAGTAATTATTAATGTCAAACAAAGATATTTTAATTTTAAAAAATATATTTGTTTACTATTTATGATATTAATAATTTGTTATGGGATGTTTTTTCCCTTCTTATAATTATGTACCAATTATTAAAGGTAAAATGTGAAACTCTTGAACAAATGTTCCCTCTCTTCCATGTATGGTCACAAAAGAAGAAATATGAGCTGGGCTATCTAAGAATGAGAGTTATTGTATTTGGTTTTGTAATTTCTCCTTTTAAGCATATCAAATCCTATGTTCCATTTACTCTGTTTCAACCATGTTCTATTAAATCTTATTCATATATTTGTATGGGATCTACGTAAATGTGTGGATGAGATTTAATAGAACAAAGTTGGAACATTCCATGTAAATGTGTGGATGAAATTTAATGAAACATGATAAAAATACTGTGACCGGAATAGGAAATCTGATCCCCCATTTGAGTTTTCACTTTGCTTTTGAAGTAAATCACATCTTCAATGACATGAAAAATTTTCAATTAGAAAAGGAGGAAAAGTGAAGTAAGTAAATAACAAAATATAAAAACTAAAAAAACTAGTATGGTGTCATCAAAAATAACCCTTATTGAACCAAATTATTAAGATTTTAAAAAGTTGGTCAGTCAATTGAAAAATTAAAAAACTTGGACATTGAATTGAAAAAAATCTTTAAAATGTTAAACATTTTTTAATATGTTACCCGTAATAAATATATTGACTAAAATTTTGTGATTATGTATAGTACATAATTATTGGGGATGATAATGAGTCAGGTCGAGTCGGATCGGGCAAATTTATTATCTTTTTTTTTATTTCAAAACTAAAAACAGTTTCATTTTGTCATTGCTCGTAAAGCTGACTTATTGTTTTTTCTTAAAAAATTTCAAAACAAAAAACATATCATTTTGTCATTGCCTGCCAGGCCGGGATTGAGCCTAATTGCCAAGCCTATGTGACATATTTACTAAATGTCACGTGCATATCCATATGTTAGTTAGATCAACAAAAATTAATGTTTTGAATTGAATTGTTAAGGCTACGATTCAATCCAAGCCTTAAATTCAACTCAAAATAATTAAAGTTGATTAACATTAATTGTTTATTATAAAATCTAAAATTTTAAATATTAAGACTTTTCTAAGTTATTTAAACTATAGAAAATTCTTGTCTCATTTGCCTTATTTAATTTAAAACAATCCTTGGAAAAAGAATGGTGAAAACTAAATTTATAATCTAATTAAGTATTTTTTTTACCTATTTTTTCAAATTAAACTATTGGATAGTAATTATTTTCTAATATCAAAATTTTTTACCATATTTTTATAATATTTTACCCAAAATTTGGAAGCAAAAGAAAGAAGATTGGACAAAAGTAACTCTTCAGAAGGGTATTATTATCATCACAAAATATAAATAACCAAACGTGATTAAAACTATAAGTACTAAACCTTACTATCTCCATCTACCATTTCTTTCTCGACAATGGCTTATAAAGCATACACTCTCAGGATATGCAATTAGCTCTTGATGTGTTATTAAGCAAAAAGAGCATAATTGCAAGACTCACGCAAAGGTAGATAACTTTGGGATGGGAGGATTAACCACACAAATGTCGAGGAAGCTTTGGATTGGAGTGTAGTTGTAGTCGGGATATAGCTTAGAAGCCTCCAAATCGTCTGGGGTTAGTTCAAAGCTCATCTGAGCACCTTTGATAAACACGTTGTGGAGGATGGCCACAGGTATGTTGTCTGGATAGGGTAGAGCTGCATGTAATTAACCACACAAATCTTAAATTATACTGAATAAAACAATATTATTACTAACTGAAATATAAAATGAAACTAACTCAGGTTTGACCTCACCGATCAAAGTTGACTTATCATTGCACACACCTATCAAACCCTTTAAACCGTAGGCTTAAGTCTAACCCAAATTTTAGTTAATTTGACTCTAAGCTATTAAAGCATACAGACTTATTGCTTCTAGTCATATGATTGAATGGATGTATTAGAATGAGATCGTCATAATCTCAGTATCATGATCATCTAGGAAGAGTAAAAAGAGAGACTTTGGGTATCATTTGTCAACCCTTCCCCCACCACTCATCCCCAAAGTCTACTTTTTAGTTGTACAAGAAAACAACATAATAATGATGAAAGCTAGCAAGAAACAAGAGTGCATCAACTTCATGACCTCTTTAAAGGTATCCTAAATTAAAATTATAATCTAAGGTAATACAATCTTCAAGTTCCTATAGTCCTTATCCCTAATTTAAACTTTAAATTTCAAATTCCTATATAATTTTGTGAGAGCGAGCCTTGAAACAACCGAGTTACTCTTTTATATCCATTCAAGTCATAGAAATAATTTCTTTGTAAAAATACAAAAAGAAGGCTGCGGTCAGTATGATCTTCTCTATACTCTAGCAAAGCAGAGAGTCTTATGTGCTGTTTTTAATTATAATTTTGTATAATTGTCAAATTTTATTATTTAATTACTAAATAATAGATTTCTGATGAATTTTACTTATCTATGAAATTAAATTAATGAGATATTGGTACTTACTCTCTGAAAGCTTGACAAGTTCTTCTTCGGGGACATGAACCTTTCGTAAGGTACGTCCAGTCTTTTCTTCCCAAGAAGATATCAACTCCAACTGAGTTATAATGTTGCCTTCTGGCCTGTATATGATCACTCTGTTCTCTACTCTTTTATCAGTTGCCGCTTTCACCGTATAGGCTGCAACATCTTCCTCATAGTTCAAAACAACTGCACCATATAAATTAAAATTACATATATATAATCACTTTAAATAATTTTTAACTGATGTATAATTGGTAACTCCTGCTATTTTCCAATCTTAATTCAATTAAAATACAATACCACCCGGTATGAATACACTGATATGTGAAATTTGAGGTGGTTCAGTAATATACACCCTTATTCTTAATTAGTGGAGAAACTGCCTTCAAAATCTCTCGTGAAAATAGGTTTTGACTAATCTTAACGATTCAGTCTAGTTATCGTTGAGTTTATTTTAAGCGACAATTGAATGTCTAATCCTAATTGCATTTAAGGGAGAGCATTAAAGTATCCCATGTTGACTAAACATGAAAATATTAAAGAGTTTATAAGTGATAAAGACCAATTATCCAAATGATTAGTTCTAGTTATTTTGATAACAGTCGACTTAAGTCTAATTCTTGCTAATAGGTCCTATAATCTACTCATATTAAAAATTCTAATGTTGATTATTTATGACTTTCGACAATTTCTTCTTATTATTTTAGTATTGACTATTTCATAAATGCTAAAGAAAACATACCTTTGGCATGTCCAGTTCCGTATACAATGACCTCATCGCGATCATTCTCATGGGGATGAAGTACGTAATCGACAAAATATGCAGCGAAAGTGTTCGCAGAGACGTATGTGAACGGTATCCCGGCCGCCTCCGTGGCCCTCCTCACCTTCCTCTTGTTCGCCAACAGCGCCTCGAACGGCGGTAGTCCGCTCACTCTGTCCACTTCATTTCCATACTCCGATGGAACAAACCTCTGCACATACACTTAATCTTATATATATATATATATATAAACGATATTAAGAATAGTTAAAGAGTCTAACTAAACTTCTTGAAAGATCGTCCCGTGTCGGAGTGTCTTCATCGGAAACATCTCCCACCTACCACGAATTCAGTGTACATGTTAATTACCTTAATATTACCGGCAGCTTTCATGGCAGTGATTATGTTGAGTTGGTCAAGATGCTGAGGGACAGCCAAGGTGGAGATCACCACATCAACCTGCTTAAGTGCTGAGACCAGGTTGTCATGGTCGTTCAATTCGCCGTAGAATATGGTGACTCCTAAGGACTGTAACTCCTTGTGTTTGGAAGGATCGGCGTTCGAGCTGAGAGGACGAACGTAGGCATAAGTTGGATGGCCCAAGGAGACACTTGCCTTGGCCATGTACTTCCCAAGATAACCAGTCGCTCCAAAGACCAGAATCTTGCTCTTCGTACACGCCATCCTAACAGCTTAGCTTCTCTTCTTCCTCCGCAGTTTTGTTCAACCTTTGAAAACTACATGGAGGAGATAACGTATATATAATATTTTATTATTACGTACGTTAATTTGACATAACGTTTCAAGCCAGTGGAGCCACGTCTAAAGTTAAAGCTCCTCAACCACCACACAATCCCACGAGAAGTCCCGATCACACTACAAAGGGTATTTTCGATAAAATGCTATGAAAAAAGTTAATAAAATAACATTTTTAATAAAAGATAAGTATTAAATAATAAAATAATAGTAATTAAAATAATAATAATGAGACAAAAAGATAATAATAACAATAAAATAAACAGATAAAAATGAATAACTTCATATAAATAAAAATATATAACAAGTGATAAAATAAAATAGATACAAAACAATGTAAAAATTTAAAATAAATGATAAAATAAGCAAATAAATATATTAATAAGAAATAAAACAAGTAAATAAATAAAAATAAAAATATTAAAAGGTTAATAAATAGTAAGGGTCAACTAATCAAATAAATAGTTCAAATCATTTTAACAAGAATTGGATAATAATTGGACTAAAATCCAATTCTTGTTAATAAATTCTATAGCTTACCTATATTAAAAATTATAAAAAACATTGCCATAAAATTATATTTCAAATGTATGAATTGAGAATATTCTAAACCAATGCCCTAAAAAAGATAGGTCGGAAATTAGGGATAGCATCGACTTGAGTTTTTTAAAAGTTTTTAACTTACGGGTTAAGGTCAGATTCTGATTGTTCGGTCAATTCAACCCGAAGCTTGAATGTATCAAATATAAAAGATATCATTTTAAATAAAATAATTTTATTTTCAAATTTTAAATTAAAAAGTTGGTATCCAACATAAATTTTAGAATCAGACTAAAATCCATGAGTCTGATTCCGACCGGGTCTAATGTCAAACCTGGATGAACTTTTTAAGTAAGTATTATGCACATTTTCAATGTAGTCAGGTTGATTTTCTTTTTCATTTGAATTGTCTGCTTCTGTTCCCACTTTTATCTTTTGAAGAAGTCGCAATTGGCGCCTCTCTGTAATTTTCATGGCCCCCATCTAGAAGTACCTGGCGGTTGGTGCTGCAGTCAAGTAAAGGCTTCACCGTGCTTTTG
>JANZXR010000171.1:1711743-1723579 GCA_027575705.1 Erythroxylum echinodendron | reverse complement strand
AATTATTTCAGAAATTCCAACAATTCTGGAATTTACTAAAATACCCCTGAATATGCTATTTTGCATTCTGCATCATTATGACTCTCATAAAAGGGGGAGAATCTCCATCATCTAGACAACTCCTGTATTATGAACTTGCAAGTGCTTATTGTGCTTTCGATCGTATGCCCATATCTATGCCTGGGGCACTTTTGCAGGGCGTGGAGCTTGAGCTGAGGAAGCTTGAAGGAGCTGTGGAGTCCATCCATGAGAATCTACTTTATCTTAAGACCAGGTAAATGTGTCCAGGGATTACTTTGGGTGAATTAGCAGGATGAATTGCTTAAAAATTGATTATTTTCGTATTTCCTGATTTGGCTTATTAGTTTGCCTTTATTTGATGAAGGCTTTAGGGTATCTTTTCTATTACTGGGTTCCGCACTCTTAAATGGAAGTAGCTGTTGTTAGGATTAAACAAATCTCTGAATATGAAATTGTTAATTCCTTACTGTTATCATCACCGCATAATTTTGGAATCTGTAGCATTATTAGCATTATTCTTTCATGGTGACAGAGAAGCAGAGATGAGGACTGTGAGTGAAACAACAAATTCAAGAGTAGCATGGTTTAGCATCATGTCATTGGCCATCTGCATTCTGGTTTCAGGACTAAATTTGTGGCACTTGAAAGGGTATTTCCAGAAGAAGAAGCTCATTTAGATCTTTTGTTAAATCCTGTTATGCTTCGTTGTGAAGCTCGGAAATTGAAACCCGTTTTCTTAAAATCTTTTTTATTTGTTGCAGACACAAAATTTTGATAATACGAGTATAGTAAGTATTTCACTTTTTTTCTCTTCTCCCGAAATATATATATATATGTGTGTGTGTATGTGTATATTGTACGTGTGTCCTCTTTTTTCTGAAAGATGATTATGAGAAATGAAAAATGATAATTATTAAAAATTTTAATACCGGTAAAATACAAAATTTATTAACAAGAATTAAGCTTAGGTCATCATATGATTAGAACTAGTTATTTGAATAATCAATTCTTATCATTTATAATTTTTTTAATATTTTTACGTTTAGTTAATACAGGATACTTTTAACACTTTTTTTTTAAAGTGTAATTGAGACTATTATTACTTGAAATAAATGCGGCATAATAGGATTGGACTTTAAGGACAATTGAGAAATTAATAATCTAAGCCATATATGTTTTAATATCAATTTTTAAGATGGGTAAAGCCCATTAATTACTGCTTAGAAATTCAGATACTCTTAAAAATAATTAAAAGGGCAGATGTTAAAAAACTCGAGATTCTTTAATTTTCGTGAAATTTTAGCACAAAAGCCCTTTTCTTGGCATAAGATCACGGTTAAAAAAAATTTTGAAACTTTAGAAGGAACACAACCTCATGACTTCTTCGTCTTCATGCCATAACTCTTTCCATGAAAATCCACAAAAAGAGCCAAAAGAGAAGCATTGAAAATGGCATTGAAGCACCAACCCCATATGCCTGAGCATCCATCTCCTCTGAAATGATAGTAGAGCATCGTAACAGAAATGGCGAAGCTGAACACAAACTGCACAATCTGACAATCAGTAACCAATTTCTTCCACTTGGGTCTCATCCCCATTGCACAGAGTAGATAGTAGTAGTACATCAACACGTGCACCACTGTATTGGTCACCAGAGCCACCGGAAACAATGACTGCGAGGTTTGCAACCACAAGTAGCACATAATCACCACCGTGGCGTGGTGGTAGACGTGGAGGAACGTCAGTCTCTGGATGGAGTTGCTCAAAATGATCAAAAGGGTATCAACAAACTCAAGAATCTTGGATAGATAAAATACGTACGCCCAGAAAAAGAGAGGGCCGGAGGGTTGGGTGTGTGGAGGGAAGCAAATGATGTGCAGGAGGTTAGGAGATTTAAGAGTGACGGAGAGCACACAGCCAAGGGCCATGATGAAGGAGAGCAGAAATAAGATGAGGCTATGGAGGGCAGTGATTAGCTTGACGATGTTAGTTCCAAGGGAAGGACGGCGGCTGTAGAGAAGGAAAGTGAGGGAAAGGTAAGTGAAGAGTGTGAAGGAGAGGAATTTAGGAGTTGAGCCAATGGTGTGGCCCGGAGTCCATGTGAAGTGGAGGATTCTAGGGTGGTTTACTAGCCAATAAAGGAGTGTCGAAATCATGACGAGACCCCAACGCGCCGCCGCAAGCGGTGAGTGGTGGAAAGAGCAATCGTAGATGGTCGCAGACAGAGCTGAGGCAGCAGTTGCGGTGTTTCTTAAACAACCATATGCTTATCTTCTACTGCCAGTAACAGTGAAGGGTAGGATAAATGGGCCCTTCTTTGTCAGTCCTTGAATAAATAAAAAAATAAATAACTTTGAATTAAACAAATAACGTAAGTTGGAATCTACAAAATGGTAACCTTTCTATTTTTTAAAAATTTAATATCAAATTTTTAAAAATTTTTATTTAGTAATTAATCTTTTAAATTTTGTATAAATCAGTTTAAATTATTATTTTTACTAATGTGATTAATAAATAAATATTCAAATAATATTCGGTAGATATGTCACGTAAAAAAATCTTTTAATTTGATTTATATAATTTTAAAAATTATTCACTAAAATAATATTTTTTAAAAATGTAGTACCAAATTAAAAAAATTTAAAATTTAAATATTGTTTAATTTATTGTCTATTTATTTTTTGACACATTATATTTGAGTTTTTGGGAAGTAGTTTTCTAGTAAATAGGATAAGGCTGTATATTATCGGACTTCTCCAGACTTTACGCATCGACGTTACTTAAATTAAATGTTAATAACGATGATTATTTACAAATAGTCTAAAACAATAATTAATAGCAACCCTAATTAGATGATAAAGGATACGAATCACTCTACGTTTAATTTAAACCTTTTTAAAAAATTCAAATTATTAGTTAAAACTAAAATTTTTAAATATAAAATTAAACTTAAATTCAATTACATTCTTAAGTTTTAGCTTAAGTTTAAATTAAAATTAAAATTAAAATTTCTTTTTCTTACAAAGTAATCTTAAATAAATAATTATTTTTTAACTGCTAAACTACATGTGAAATTTGAATCAAATATTTTCTATCCACTCAAAATTTGAGTTCGAATTCATTAAAAATATGATATTAGCTCAAATCTGATTTAATCTATTGCCATCTAAATAGGATAAGCAAAAGGACGTATCCTTTTACTGCGTGCTCTTCGAGCCCGGAGTAAAATTTTAATTCGGAACTCAAAGCCCAAGTATCTGAGTTGTTCGAACTCAACCCGATCCATTACTAATCTTAACCCCTCAAACAATGCATACCGAAATATGTGCTTTCGCTGTCCCCACTTTGCAAACTGCAACGTGAATTGAGAGGTGAAATCAAAGCATCAATGAACAGCAAGTTAAATATATGACAAATACAGGTGTTTACATTGGGTTATTACATTCAAGCATCACTTAAAAGAGGGAAAGCAACCAAAGTTTCCCCTTTGCTCCACCACAATTCTTTCTCCAGCCAATCCATCACTAAAAAGTCAAGCGAAACAAGAAGATACAAATGAGAAGTAAATACATCTGGATTTCAAGTCATGCTTTTTTTTCTAAAACTAGGTACCTACTAAAGTACTGTTTCCAACTTATCTTTGTTCTCCATTGCTCTCTCTCCGTCTTCGTCTCCTACCTGAACGTCCTAAAAGCACTCTTCCATGGCGACGAAGACGGTTAGCAAGTGAAATGCCACCAGCACTGTTACCATTCTCATCGTCTCTGTCACTGCCATTGTCTTCAGAGGAGTCAAAACCAACAGTAGCATGATTGTCACCATCTGATGTTTGATGGTTAGTCATATCAGGCTGCCTCAACCGTCTGTCAAGGTCATCCCCTGATGGGCCAAATGCATGCAACAGCAGAAAAACATTTACTAGATTCCTATCAAACCCAACCTCCAAGTTTCCATTCCTTTCTGCCGAATCGGTATCAAAATGTGCTTCTTCATCTGAATCAAAGGCATAATGATTACCCTCTATTACGTAATCTCCAAAGACCATCGCCCCCGGCATTGTTGACCTTATTGTGCTTATCACATCATCACGTTCACGCTCCCGCTCAAGTCTTCGCCATTTCTGTTCAAGAATTGGATCAACCTCCCGTGGGCGTGCTAATGGGTGTTCAGTCTTCATGTGTTTCCTTAGCTCCTTATAGGTTCCAACAAAAGAGCAGTCATCCTGCATGCAGCTTCTTTTTTTGTCATTAAGATACTCCCTTGCAGGCTCCACCACAGTCCATCCTTTTACCTGGCCCCTACAAAGAGGGCAAGCAAGTTCTGTGGCTTCACAGCTCTCAATAGGCCAAGCTGAATCTGATACCCAGATTGGATTGTCGGCGGTGCCATTGGATGAGATCACTTTGGTGTAAGCTTTCTTGTACTGGTCAAGGCAGTTGGAATAACGAAAGCTAGTTCCGCACATGTAGGGACGACAACCTTTGTCATGTGAAGAACAGAGCAAAAGAACAGCATTGTGTGGATACTCCATACACACAGAGCAAGTTACATGTTCCCAGTCTTTCTTATCCAAAGCTTTGGAACCTTTTTTTGGACACAAATCCTCAGAAACATGCTTATTGCATGATGGCAACGGGTATGGTGCCAGCCTGCATTGACGGTAAGCAATCCTACGTCGTCCCCTGCCACCCTTTGCCATTTAGAGTTAAACCTGGAAAAAATTACTAAAAATTTTAACTCTAAATGTATTACCGGAGGATCTTTCAAGTATTTAAAATCACATTTATAATTGCAAGAAACAGAATTCGTTTCCAAATTGTCTTCTCTGCATATCAAAGTTATCCAACACAACAATCATAATGTTCCACTATATAGTAAGTGCCAGGACAACCTCAAACATCAATACTGCTTATCTTACTATCACTCCTTCAAATAGAATCAAAGGAATCAGCTCTCAAACTAACAGGCCTATAAGTCGAAATGGAAGCCTACATCCAGCAATTGAATTGAGATATAAAACTTCACATATAACCAAGATGGACACTTTTTTCCATGTGACAAAAATATTCACAAAGTATCCTGTATACTGATACAGATCCTACAATAAACAATGAAAATCCATATACTCGAATTCCAAGTTTCAGCAATAGGCAAAAGATTAGTTCAATAAATAAAATAAAACTATGTGAATTAAATAGTTCCTTTAAATTTTTAAAGAATTATTCTTCAGTCATTTAAGAAAATTCAAATTGTTCATGAAACAGAGAAGTCGTTCAAAGAAAATTTGCAAATAGATGCACCAGCTAGACTTCCATCACAAAGGAACATGATAGGCAAGACCAACGAAACAAAGGCAGTTTGAATGTCATAGCCCAAGCCCAAACTAGTCCAACAAAGCCGTTCAATCTTGAATCAGATGGCTCGCAAAAGTCAATTTGGAGTTACATGATTGTCATGAGCTTAAGTCTTACAAGCCACTCCCTCCACTCAAAATTTCCCAATCTAGGACTTTGCAATCTCCCTCCCCATACAAATTCCGGACTTGCTCATTAAAATCCAATGTCAATGAGTCCAAATCTAATAGGAAGGTTCCGGTCACAATCAAGAATCTCCCCATTAGAAAAACCCACACAGGATTTTATGTTCCAACTTCATGGAAATCATAATCCATTAGCATTATCAAATTAAAATAAACTATATCACAAGTTCTGAGATTATGAAGTGCTCTTCACTGAGCAGGAGGTCAAAAGAAGGTAATAATTGTCCAATAAGGAGAGTTTAGAGAACCATATAAGAACTTCAAGCTCCTTTTCCAAAAGGAAAGAGGATGCTGAAAAATAATCAAATTTTAAAATCAGAAACAAACCTGTAATCTGCTAAATGAAGATCCTAGAAAACCCTAGTATCTCTATCTTATAATAGGAAAAGGGAAAAAAATTAATAGTCTGCAAATATTTAACCGGTAGCCGATTTGCAAATTTGGAGACCAATTCATTCTTCTTCTGGATTTAAGATGGATCTTTCACATTCTCTTTGGGAAAGAGAATATATTTGGTTTCAGTGAAATATTAGTAGGAATTGAAATTAGCCATGCAGCCAAATCTTAGAAAGTGATGACAACAAAACAGATGTTGCATCCATAGTGTGAGAACCTCAGTTATATCAGCATATAAATTTGAAAATTTAAATTTGAGCAGTACAAATGAACTCCATCGTATAAAACCAAGAACAGATTCACAAAAGATAAAGCAATCTGAAATATAAAGATGGGCCCAGAACATTAAAACAAATGCAATGTTCACAATGTGACAGCAGAGAAGTGCCTAAAATGAAAGCCAAAAAGAAGGAAGATATTGCAAATACTAGAGCTTCAAAAGTCCGTAGATCTGTATTTCCTACAGCCACACATCCATATGATGCAAAACAATGGACATGGGCACTTCCATAAAATCCTAAAATATGACAAAACACTAGTAAAAGCTTAAACGTACCAGTGTTGGACATGGGTATGCATCCAATACCCGTATCCGAGTCTGAGCAACATAGAATGCAACCTACTAGGCAGTATAGAAGCAACCAAATGGATCTATACACAAACGGAACCCATCCAGTAAGAACTAGATCAGCTAAAGATTGCTCATTTAGGAAACTAAAAAAATAAAGTGACAGGAAAAAGAAGCTGCCAATCTAATTAATGTTTGCTTACATACACTCTGCTTTAGAAAGTTGAAACTGTGAAACCCAAAAATAATTACATAGTGAGAAGACATTCAGAGAACAAGAAAGACGGACAGTGACAAGCCGACAGATGGAGTAACCTTTCAAACGTAGTTCAAAGTCCTTTCTCTCTCCCTTTAACTCAAAATAATGCTGACAAAGGTATCACAGAGGAATTGACAACCACCTTTTCCATTTCGCATCTCGAATTGATCTTAAACATACTTCCTGATTTCCCTCATTATCAAAAGTAGTGTCATTTTTCTCAATTGCCGTAGATGGAGAAAAAAAGATCACACTTTCAGTCTATTAGAAGTTTTTAATAGATCCTCATTATGAGCCTTATCAATTTACTTTTCACCAACTACATCTGTAACAGCTACAGATATCTGACATCAAGTTCCAGTATCATGGATGATTTTTATAACATCAAATTGTTTAAGGCTGCAAAACTTCACACTGTTTACAGCTTAGTGAAACCCATACATGTAATTAGCAAGCCATATATGCATAGTCCATTCATTGATTGTTGACTTCAATTCAGCGGTTATACAATCTGAAGATCAAATCAGAACAAGCATTAAAATAAAATTGAAAGACCAATCACCAAGAAGGTCACGGCTTGATAACATAGAAAAGTGCATAGTAATTTAGGAAAAAACACATGAAAATCAGTAAACAATTTTGTGCGATCCAAAATAGAACAGGAAACAAAGAGAAAGGCAGTCGATGTACTTACCCACTTCAAAACCTGCGAAATTCAAGCAAAAATCTAGATGGAAAGAAGAGAATTAGTTGAGGAGGACAATGCCCATCTGAATCTGAATCTGCTATGCATGTATATAAGATTCATGGAAACAACAAAACGAAGTCAGAGATTGACATTATACATATAGATAATAAAAAAAAAATAGTGAGAAGTGAACAACGTGTTTGCCTAAAGACGCAAGCAATGCGTGCAGGTAACACAACATAGCCCCACATGTGACTCACATCCCATCTGAGATCCAGATTCTTATTAACTTATTACATAAAAAAATGAAATTAGTAAACATATAATAAGTTCTTCAAGATTTTAAATCTGAAACGACGTGCGATGATCATTTCCCTTCTCACAAAAACCAAACCGAATTGAACCAGTTTATCAGCAAACCTAAATTGAAAGAACCAAAATAAAAAGGCCACTGAGAGGGGGAAAAATCCAAATTTCACATACTCCTTCCTTCTAGGGTTAGCAACAATCATGAATCGATCATATACAAATACCCAGCACAACACTAGGAGAAATCAATCCGAATATAGAGATTAAAATGGCCATACCCAGAAGAAATTGAGTGGATTTAAACGATAAGAAGGAGACGAATTGGGGAATTCTTATAATTATTATCACACACAAATCTAAAGGAAAGGCGATGAGATCCACGACGACACGAAAACAAGATTGTGTGTGTGAGCGAGAGCCACGAGCGAGCGAGTGAGCGAGCGGCACGTTATTCCAAAGTCCAAACTACTGCTCTTCTCTTCTCTTCTCCTCTCTTCATTTCCCTTTCTCGTTTCGTCCTTTGCTTTATTATTATTTTATTTTTTATTTATCCTATTATTTATTCCGGAATCTAAGAATATTACTTTTTGTGTTTTTCTTTCCTATTTTTTACAAATGTAGATTATATTTTATAACATTTTTTAATTTAATCATAATTTATATCAAAATAGTCGGTTCAATGTTATATTTTTAAATATAATATAATTATATCTTTTTAAATATATTTTAAAAATTAAATAAATTTATTAATAAATTATAAATTAAAATTTTTTAATTTTTTAATAAACTAAACAATAATTTTAAATTAATAAATTTTTTATTTAAGTGTTATTGACTTGAAATTTCAAAATAAACCATTCTTATACTTTATTTTAAAGATTAAAATTTCTAGTTAGTTCAGCCGGTTCAATCTTAAAAACATTAACCAACCTTTTTTTCAATTTTCAATTTTTAATTCGATTTATTTGAATAATTTATGTTGTTAAAAATTAATTAGTTTATTAATTAATTGGTCAATTTTTATAAATTAATAAATTCTTTATAAACTAAAATAAATTAATTAATTTTTATTTAATAATTTTTTGATTAAACTTCAAAATTTTAGAAGAGTAGGACAATTACTATCAATCACATTTCAAATTTTTTAATTTTTTCAATTTTTAATAGTTTAATACCGATTTAACATTTTAAATCTTAAACTTTTGATCTTATTGGTTTAACTTTTAGACTTTTGAATTTAATGATAATATAATTAATTAAAATTTTGTAATTAAGATTGTTAAAATATTCTTAGGACACATCAAATCTGAATTTTTTTAATTTTTTCGAGGAAAACATTGATCTATGGGATGAGATTGGGTTGAAATTTGAATTCAATTAAAAAATAGGCCTTTTTTTCTAAGATCAGCATTTCTCGCAACTAAACCAACCCGCTTTTTTAAATTATTTTTCATTATTAAAAAAGTATAATAAAGATAAAATACGAGCTTGTTTTATAGAAATAGTAATGAATCGTTATTATTTTAAAGTCAATCTATTCACCCGACTAGATAATATTTTTCCTTATTCACTGATAAATTCTAATTAAACTCATGTTTATTATTTAGTTTCTAATTAATTGCAATACCTTTTTAACCAAAACATTTGTTTTATGATATATTTTATGCTTTTTGTGTTGCTTTTTCCGTCTATTAGTTGTAATATATTATATTAAGAAAAAGTACTTGTCGAGACAACGAAACTCCTTTTGGGGCTGCTTTGTTAAGGTTTTTTGAATTATGTGCTATTTAATTTCTTATTCGTCGAGTGATTGCTACGCTATGTTGTAATGTTGCAACCTCACTCTCGATATGGGCAGGTGTGTCCACTGCTCCTTAAGATTGAGCCGAAGCTGATGGAACTGTGGAAACACGCGCTAGCTTCCGACACTACTGACATTGACTGGGAACAAATCCAGATTTGAGTAAAGTACGGGTCTGGAATTCACGCGATCTTGAAGGGAAATGAAGCTTGACGCGCCATGTTGTTTTAGTTGGGCATTTAACGTTGTCACGTTATCTTCTCAATGGCGGCTCGGTCGCTCACGTTCTGAAGGAAGAGTCTAACTTGCGTGTTAAGAATGCCCGTGATTGTGAGTGGACCAGGCTCGGACAACCCGGCCCAACTGTCTGATAAATGGATCGAATATCGTTTTAAATTTACTTTTTTAAAATAAGAATTGTTTTATTTTATAAATTAAAATAATATTATTTAAAAAAAGTTAAAACAATATCATGTTTAGGAGGGATTCAGACAATTTGAATTCATTCCAAACTTAATCCAACGTCTACATGCCTGCCACTTTACTTAATTTTTAATGAAATATTTTATTAAATTGGGCTATTATACATTTTAATATGGATATGGTACGTTTTTGTTTGATATTTTCCATCAAGAAAAATAAAATGCACATCAAATCTTCTGTTTCAATTATTTTGTTCAAACTTTATTTCATTAAATCACATCTGTATATTTATGTAAATTCTATATAAATGTATTGATGAGATTTAATAAAATATGATAAGAACACCATAATCAAAACAGGAGATCTAATTCAAAAAAATGGTACATCGTTACTAAATTAATTTTAGATATAGTCCATAGACTACAGGTATTTTCAATATTTGTAATGTAAAGCCTAAAAAAAAAAAGCTCAACTTTGGTAATGAGAAAAGGAGGTGAGGAGAAGAGATGACTCCGACATCAGAGTAAAGGAGAAAAAGGCAATTTGAGAGAAAAAAGAAGGGTTTTAGGAAATTGTAATGTAGGAGCAAACTAGAAAATGTGAATATTTAGGGATAAATTAGTCTTATACTCTTATAAATGTATTTTAGTAATAATAAAAGAATGTATAGATATAATACAAATCTTAATAGTTGACAATATTTTAGTAATTATGAATGTCAGATAAAGTAATGAAATTTAAGGATACAGTGATAAAAAGGGGGTAATTTTTGTTAACTCAACGTTTATATTTAACGATTTTGATGATAACTATATAATATTTCAAATTTTAAATTGAATTTATTTTTTAATATAAACAATAGTATTTTGAAGGAAATAAAATCATAAGAAAATTACTTCTTTTCTTGCAAAAATCTTTTTAGTAAACTTTCCTTATTAACATTTAGGAGGATCTTACCTTTTCGAACAATTAGTTTCAGAAAATTTTGTTCTAGCAAAGATGATATTGAAAATCCAAAGTTAACTCAGAATTAAGATGAAGCAATGCCTAATTGAAGAAATTGACTATTTAAAGAACAGCAATAACACTTATGAAGTAACGAACATAAACAAACTTTTGAAACATTTGAGCAACATCTATATTTTTTAGAGTTATATCATTCTTATTGTGCCTTAGAAAGTGAAATCATTATATCAAGAGAGAAATTGTTTTTTTTTATACAGAAGGAAGACAACTAACTACACATTAGTCTAATCAATCACAAGCGACGCGAATGCGTGATTCCTTGTAAGTCCCGAGTAAAGACCAGGAGGCATTGCTCAGGTAGATCGCGGAGGATATGAGTGCCTGGTGTGGTGAACGAAGCCAAAAACGCCAGCAAATCGGCACACTAATTGCCTTCCCTGTAGACGTGCTTCAGCTGGATATCCCAAGTACGTCGCTGCAACTCGTGGAATGCCCGAAGTTCTTGTGACACATCAAAGAGCGAGAGGTTAAAAGTGGAGAGGATATTTATAACCTCCAAAGAATCAACCTCCATGATCACTTGACTGTGTCCCAAGTCCCATGCTAGTTGTAAACCTGTGATGGCCCCACGAAGTTCTGCCGTAAGCGGGGAGCATATCCCTATACATTCTAAAAACCCTCCACACCATTGGCCGTTGCTATCGCGAAGGATCCCCCAGCGGTACCAATGCCGACGCCGGACTGGACAGCACCATCGGAATTGAGTTTGACCCAGCCTTCTAGAGGTCGAATGTAACACCCCATTACCCTAGGGTACGCATCGGGACGCCCGTAGGTCATTCCGATACATATCCTAAGATAAGGGA
>JANZXR010000171.1:1681546-1711643 GCA_027575705.1 Erythroxylum echinodendron | reverse complement strand
TGCATATATGAATGCATGCATATGTCACTATACATTGATACACTCCTAAACATGGCAATTTACCAATATACCCTTCCTATTGGTGAGGGGATGTTACATCGAACCCAACCTATAAGGCCGACCAGAGGAGCCCCCGCCGTTGGGATAGCTCTCTCGGTCACGCTCTGCGTTTGCTCTATCCAGGCAATATATTTCAACACTATGTGATGTCCGTTGGCGGGCCAATGGAACGCCTCTTCGAAAAGACTTTTATTTCGCCACTGCCAGATATACTAGCAGGCAGTTCCAAAAACAAGCGCCCACGCCAAACGGTCACCTTGGTGCGTTAGGCCGATGTTAGTGCACAACCACGAGTCGAGGGTCTGATGGAAGAAAGAGTTACCCTATCCCACCATTGGAAATTGTTGCCAGAAATAAGACACTCTGCGACAATCTCGGATGGCATGCAAAACAGACTCTTCTTGGGTACAGAAGGGGCATCTAGAGTCTGTGGCGGTGTACCTAATCATGCACTCCTTATTAGTGAGCAATTTATTGTTGGCCAGTAGCCACAAGAAGGAGCGAATCCGTTGTGGACCGGGCCATTTTCAAATCAGATGCCACATACGACTGGGTGCTTTCGTCAGGATATCCCGCAATGAGCTCATAGGCCCACTTAACCGTGAATGTGTGACTTTACCCGGGTCTCCACACTAGATAATCCTCTGCCCCCCTGTCGCTGGGGGGATAGCTGCAATGGTCATGCAAACTGTCCCGGGAAGGTTACTGTTGAAAATAGGTCCAGGCCCAGGTTCCATCCTCGTGTACCATGTCCCTGACTGTAGCATAGATCAGACTATCCGGCAGTGGGGAGGTCGTTACCGTTAACAGGGGACCCCAATCTCTAGCCCATCCATCTATCCAGAATTGGACCCTTCGACCAGTGCCGATGGACCATTGGCTCCCCTGACACACATAATGCCAAGTAACAGCGTCCCTCTCCAGATTATAGAAGCCCCCGGTCGAGCAACTGAAGCAGGAATGCTACTGCTGTCCACTCTATATTTGGCTCGGAGTATTTGAACCCAGAGATCAGATGGTCGTGTGAGGACTGACCACCCTAACTTAGTAAGGAAAGCATCGTTGGTGATTCTTGGTCGCTTGATGCCCAAACCGTCAGCGGGTTTGGGTCGACAGACCTTTTCCCAGTGAATCAGATGTGGCTTCGACCTTCCAGGACGGTTACCCCAGAGGAACGCTCGCATAATTCTTTCCAAGTCATCACACAGGTGCCTTGGTAATCTGACCGTCTACATAGTATAAATCGGAAGGGACGAAAGCACCGTTTGTATCAGAGTGATGCGCCCTGCGAGTGAGAGCTCGCGCGCACTCTATTCGGTGAGCCTCTTCTGGACCCTGTCCAAAATGTACTGAAACGTGCACCTAGAGGTGCGTTCGTGAATTAGTGGCACTCCAAGATACTTGCCAAGATTGGTAGTGAGAGTGAAATGAGCCGCCCTACCTAGATTACGAGCCGTGTCCCTAGAAACATTCTTTGAGAAAAAGATTCGTGTCTTAGCATTGCTGATTTTTTATTCGAAAGTGCTACAGAACGAATCCAACACTCGTAAGATAACTTGAATTTGTGTGGCCGAAGCTTCCGCAAAAAGAATCAAATCATCTGCAAAGAAAAGATGTGAAATGGGCGGTCCCGTTCAACTGAGATAAAACGGTTTCCAATTTCGTTGCGCGACCTCGCTGGAAATCAATTGGCCGAGCCGTTCCATGCAAAGCACGAAAAGGTTAAGCGATAATGGGTCACCTTGTCTGAGTCCCCTAGTTGGAGTAAAAGGCTCAGACAGGTTCCCATTCCAGGACACTTGCATGGAAACTGTGGATATGCATGTCATTATGAGTGTGACTAGAGGGGTCGGAATGCCGATATCCTGTAACGTTTCTTGGATGAAATCCCACCTGAGGTGATCATATGCTTTTTCGAGGTCAACTTTGATGGCCAGTATGCCAGTTCTGCCGGTTTTTCGTCGCATCGAATGAATGGCCTCCTGGGCTATAATAATATTATGCGTGATGTGTCTACCGGGAACAAAACTACACTGGGTCTGTGCAACCAGTGATTCTAGATAAGGCTTGAGCCGGTTGACGATCACTTTCGAGACTGTTTTGTAGAGGATTGTGCATAAACTGATAGGTCTGAGTTGAGTGAAGGACACCGATGAGGGAACTTTAGGTAGTAAAACTAAAATGGTTTTATTCACCGTCGAATCCCAGCCCTCGAGATGGAATAGTTGCTAGACATAGGTTACCACAGCCGCCCACCCTGTCCCATTTTTGTTGAAAGAAAGATGCATTATAACCGTCAGGCCCAGGAGCTTTGCAAGGATTGATGTCAAATAGGGCTTTCCGGATTTTGACTGCACTGACTGGGGTTGATAAGGCAGCACTTGCCTCCGCCGTTAGAGGGGAACAGCTCCGGATAAAGGGTACAAATTTCGAATATCAGTCTGGTTGGTGAACATCTGCTCAAAGAATGTTTTGTCCATCTGTCTGAGTTGTGTAGGATCAGTGATCGACAATCCATCATTATCAACAATGCGGGTGACACGCAATTGTTTTCGCTTAGCTAAGGTTAAAATGCGGTAGTATTTAGTGTTACGATCACCCTAAGAAATCCACTCGCTCCGGGACTATTGATTCCAGTAGATCTCCTCCTCACAGAGGGTGTGATGTAAGTCACTCCGAAGTCGATCTTCTAACAGCTGCAGAGAATCTAATGGTTCCACTTCCATCGTCTTTTGAATGCCTGCCAATCGTGCTAGAAGGCTTTTTTTTGGTGAAAAATATTGCCATATTCACTCGTGTTCCATTGCATGAGTTTCGAGGAGAACGATTCTAGCAAAGTGCGAAAGTCAGACCCTGATAGTGCCCAGTGTTCCTTCACTAACCTGTCGAATCCTGCATGCATGAGCCATGCTGATTGGAATCGAAAGAGCGAAGTTCGGAGTTTCGTAAGGGCTCGACCATCAAAAGTAATGAGCAGAGGTCGATGGTCCAACCCCAAGTATGGAAGGAGAGTATTAGTCGCATAGGGGAAGATTTTTAGCCAGAGTGAAGAACATAAAACACGATTGAGTCTAGCGAGGATATTCCCCCGACGCCAGGTAAATTTAGGCCCGTCATACCCCAAATCATGTAAGCCACATGTGCGCACACATTCCTTAAAATTTTTGTTGACAATCAGAGCAGTTGTCGACCCGCCTTGTTTCTCATCATTGGCCAATTTTGCATTAAAATCGCCACCTATAAGCCAGGGTAACGTGTTCGTACTACCAAGCCACTTTAGGTAAGGCCATAATAGTTTTTGCATCGCATACTGAGGGCTCGTATAAACCGCTGTAAAAGCGAATTTAACGGAGGCAAATTGGACATGCACATGAATAAATTGTCGATGCGCCATTATTAGGGTAACATCAAGATTGTCCGTCCATAAGATCCATAAACTACCTGAAAAACCTTCAGCCTCCACGTGAAAAGTGTTTGGAAAACCCAATCGTTTAATGACGGATAGGGCTCGGCCACCACTAATTCTGGTTTTCACTAACACCGCCAGCGTTGGACTATGAATGTGATTATAATTTCTCATGATTGAGGAATTGGGCTCCTCCAACCCCTTGGCAATTCCAAATAAAAATCTTCATAAACTCTGTGGAAGAAAAAAGTCTCCTAATCTGTGGTCATCTCCTGGGGACGGGAGCACCCAGCGTCATTGTCAACATCCTGTGTATGGGGTACTAAGTCCACGTTGTCAGATGATGTGGAGGACTCACCCATCTTGGAATCCGCTGGGCGTGGGTCTGGAGGTTTGCTGGGGATAATGTCGTGGGATGGTGGGTGAAACCGAGTGGATTCGTCCAATAGTCTACCCTCTTCCTTGTCCTGGAAGATCGCATCCCCCTAAAATACTTGTATTGCTCTGGCGTCACATATCACTTCAGAAGTGGAACCGATGTGCACAGCTGGGTGGGGTTCTGTTGGCCGATTCAAAGCCTGAATACGAACTGCCCAGTCCGGTCCTATTCCCTTTGAGCTAGAGAGGGGTCCAGATAGGGGTCTGCTAGGCAGTTGGGCCCCTTCCTTACTCTTAGGTCCAACCTTGGCCTTGCCGCCCGACCCAGAGGCGCGCAGCCTGGCAGACCTTCTGGTCTCGTCCTTACACGAGGACGAGACTCTCTTACAAGACGCGACACTAGGACCTGCGGAGAAAGCCGTTGGGATGGTTACCGTTGCGCCGCCCGCATCTGCAGCCTCTGAGAACCGGTCGAGTCGCGACCCGCTCCCAGGTGTTCCGTCTCGTGGTCTCCGTATGGGTTGTTGAGGTGATGATCTAGCCGAAGGGCAGGATGGTTTTCAGGTGACCTGGATCCAGGGTCCATACTCGTCACTTGTGTGCTTCGGTAACTGCACATGAGAATTAGCATTCTGTCTTGTGGTTTTCGGCGCCGGTGTATGTCGAAGGTTAGAAGACGACATGGGTTGTCCGATTGGGGCTAGAGGTCGGGTCGGACAAGAGCTCTCATCGTGCCCTACCAGTTCGCAGCTGAAACAGATCTGTGGGAGGCCTTTGTAGGCGATCAACAGAGTCTCCCCATCCAGTTCCCCCTTCGGACGAAGGGGCTTTTCCAGATCAATCTCTACCGCGATGCGGGCGAACCTACCCCGTTGGGTGAGTAAGGTAGGTTCATCGATTCGAACATTTTTTCCTATGATATTGCCCAGTGCAGTGAGTATCTGTAGATGATATCTGGCTATGGGTAGGTAGGGGAAGCGGATCCAGACGACTGCGCAGGTTAATTTGCCTTGTGACGCGCGGAAATCGGAGGTCCATCTTTGCACAAACAGGGCGTGTCCCAGTATAACCCATGGACCCTAGGTGAGGGCTGTGAGGTAATCAGATTCTTCAATGAAATTCACCAGATAAAAGTCATACTCCAGGTCTACTACTTTCATGGGGCCGCGGGGGTTCCACAAGGTTTGTAGGCGAGAACAGAGCAGGGAGTATCCTATTCGGCAACCCATCAATTTGATGACAACTGCCCGTTCCCATTTCTGATCCACCCTGATGCGAAAGGATGAGGAGAGGGCAATGCTGCCTCCGGATTCACTGGGCAAGGTGATGATGTCGCCCTCCTCTGCCTCGATTTCAATGTCAGGTGGCCATTGTAATACCGGCTCAACCTCTGCTTTTCCTTGTGTGCCGAGTACTGCGGCATGGTATGATATTTTCCCAGATGGAGGGGTCTTCCTCTTGGTTGCGCACGCGGACTTTTTTGGTAGAATGACTTTCAAGTATTTCAGTGGCTTGTGTTTCTGTCTCGATAGCCGCTTGTGTCTCGGTGTCATTATCTATGAGTTCGTCGCGATTAAGATGGGGCAGGAAGCTATGGGGTCGGTATGTTGATACCAAAATCGACGAGAAAATGGTGTAGATCAATGGGTTGTTTTACAGGGATGAACAGTGATTATGATATAACTTGATTTGGCTTGTTAGGAGAGAGAAATTGTTATTTGATAACATATTTTTAATTTTACATTCTATTTTTATGTGAGCTTTGTAAAAGCTTGTTATACAATTAGAATGTGAAAAGTTAGATAACATTAAAAAAATGTATTGTGAGCTTTGATAGGCTTGTTAAATTTAATATTCAGATTCTTGTAGTGAAATACTCGAGTTGAATATTTGGAGACTAGACGTAGGCTTGGTTCTTAGCCAAACTAGCATAAATCTACTGCGTCATTTTTTTATCTTCCTAACTTTTAAACTTCCACGTTACAAGTTTGTGTTTTAAAGAGACTCTTTCAATTTTTCAATAGGCTCATTTTATTTCTGTAAAACAAGAGGTTCTTTTCGCTTTAAGCCTTAACAAGCTTCTACCAATTAACATACTTATTTCTATTTGAACTATAACAGACTCCTATCGATTAAGCTGCCCCTTTCCTTTTGAGCGCAAATAGGATCCTTTCAACTAATAGACTTCTTTTGTATTTTAAGTAACTAACATAATCCTTTCTTTGTAAACATTAATAGGTTCCTTTCAAAGTTTAATAAGACCTTTCTATTTATCAACCTATTTTGTTTAAGAATGATTTTAACGGTTTAAAATACCTTGCAAATTTTTTTACACACAATTCACTACTCTCTTGCGTATGTTTGCTTTATCAAATTTGAATTATTAGGTGTAATTAACTTGAAAATTATTTTTAAATAAAGTATGATAGAATTTTGTAAATGTTTAAGTCTAGAGGACAGATCAGGGAGTAGATTAGATCAATCAATTAATTGAGTCCAAAAATCAAGTAAGGATAACCTTAAGCTGTATCCTTATAATAATGTACAATTCATACAATTTTCAATTTTGTTATTAATAAATTATTTTATGATGAATCATATTTTGAATTATTAATTAATTAAACAAATGACTGATAATTGCATATGTGGATTTTTGAAATTTTTAACTTTTGTTTGTTTATTAAATAAATAATTAACAAACTACAAAATGTTTAATGTTTTTATTTTGTCACGTATATGACATGTCTCGCTAGATAATTTGAAAATATATAATAATTAAAATTCTCAATTGGGCACGTGTACAATTAAGGATATTAAGATAAATCACATTCATGGAATTAGATAAATTTTGTTTTATAATAGTTTCAGAATAATCTGTGAAATTTGTGAATCTATGACTTGCCTATAATAGGCTATATTCGATCGTTATAAACAGATAAGTTGCGATATTAGCAAATTGTGGCTAAGTACTTGTTCATGGAATAAGTTTTGGGACATTATGAGTCTCGGAAATGCCCTATGCCAATGACTAAATATCAGAGTGGTATTGGAATATCTCGAGTCCTAAAGATCCTGTGCTAATTGCTAGGTATTGAAGCGATACTGGAGTAAAATTAAAGCGAGAAATTAAGGTAACCAGTGCCAATATTTACACATCTAATTACGTTTTCACTTAGTGAGAGATTAAAATGAGTAAAGATGAGCTTGTAGATCATTGAATTTAAGCCTAAGCAGGTCCAATCAATTCGGTTAATAAAGAGGTAAAAATAAATGACAATAATAAATAATATTAGTATTAATTAATAATAATAATATTTGGATATTAATTGAGCGTTTGGACAACAATTACTTGTGTATTTTAATATTAAATGAATATTTTATCAATTGACTAATTTCAATATATAGTAAGTTACTTTATTTTAAGGTTATGATCAGATTACTCTTACTAAGTAGACAACTTATCTCTTGTTGCTATCTCTTTTAAGATATAAAAAGATTGTCGATAACTCTAATGTACGTAATTGACAATGTGAAGTCTAGACGGAGTCAATAAATTAAATTACGTACAATTGTCTTATTGTATATAATTTTGAATGTAATAGTTTCAATTGTTATACTTGTGTAGATAATTTTTTAGGCTAATGAGAATTTTAGTAACTAATAATGCATTTATGAAACAATTTGAATAAATTGTGGTTTAAGAATTTTGGAGCATCACAGGCAAATTCTTGCTAAATCAATAAAAAAATATTACTTATTCTCTAATCTTAAGAATTCAGTTGCAAGCTAAACACATTAAAATTACCAATTTATAAATGGTATCGTATAATTTACAATTTGATCAAGACTACGTATTATTTAACCTTTTAAAATCTTATATCTTAATAAAATTTTTACCGAATGTTATTGTTGTTGTAACTATAAAATATAATTTTTTATGCACGAAACCCATATTTACTAATATTTATATATCCACTAAAATTATTGTAAGTGTATGCAATAATATTAAATAAATTAAACGTAACCTAAAATTCTTTAAATAATTATAATTCGGGTAAAAAACCTGATCAAACTTTGATCTTTTAGCTTTTTTCATATTTTTGTATTTTTTAAGTTTTAATTTGGATATTTTAACTTGAAACTAGATTAATTTAAATTATATCTGTTGAATGTTAATTCTATATGTATTTTGATTTTTGAATAAATTATTTGACAAGCGAGCAACCCACACTGACAAATTTGATCTAAATAGTAGCTTAAAGTTTAAAAGTATTTCAACTTATGTCTAGGGATGGCAATGGGCAGGGCCGGGCCCGGGCTGCTCTCGGCCGGGCCCAGCCCGGCCTAAAAAATGGCAGGCCACGGGTCGGCCTGTGGCCCGCGTGGGTCGGGATTAACCGGCCCGGGTGGACCATGGTCGGCCCGCAGCCCAGCCCGGGCAGACCATAGTCGGCCTGTGGCTCGTCAAATCTGGGCCAAAATCGGACTGGGCCGGGCCAGGCCGGGCGGGTCGGGCCGGGATGGACATCCCTACTTATGTCAAGTTATCCAGTGTAAAGTTGAAATGAGTTGTAATTTTGCTTCTGGGTAAGTCTAGCAATTTCAACTCGCTTAGATTAGGTATAAGAAATAGCCCGAATTCATTTTGAAGTTAATGGGCCAAATTTGAATTGACCAGAGCTCTACCTCTGTTTTTTATCAAAATTGAGTCTTGAGCACGGAATGCTCAAATCTAAAGCCTGATTTTTATGATCAAAACGACGTTATTTTGTATTTTAATTTCTATAAAAGTTTTAAGTCGGATTGTCTTAAGCTTTGTCGGGCTCGAACTTCCTCAAAATTCAAAAATTACAGAAAAAAGATCTAAGCCCAGCCCAAAATTCAGTGGTGCCCGGACCAGGCAAGAAGTTGAGCCAGGCTCGGATATATTTGCAACCCTAGTCATCACCTCAGCCATTAAATGTTGGCATGCGTTTTAGTGATAATTTATATGAAGAAGGTTGTTATTTAAATATTATAGACTAAACTTCAAATCTCTATCAACCATTCATTTATATAATTAAAATTTTCAGTTAAATTATTTAAATTTGTTCTCCAAATGTATGTTACATATGATATCATAAGCCGCCGTCGCCGCCGCCGATCCTATTTTCTATTTTGTTTTTTTTGTGTTTGTTTCGTCAATCCCAAAGAGCTGTTTGTTTGGATATAACATGCAACCGAGTTGTTCGATGAAATGACTGAGCGGGACTAGGTTGGTTCGTTCGTCAATTCAGCGGCGAGAGAGTGGACTATGGCTTTTGCTTGCAGGCCGTTGTTTCTCTGGGGATCTTGGATTAGCGACCCGACCAGTAATGGGAAACTTATCACTACGATGCGTTTTTCTCCCGTTCTATACCCTGCTTCTCTTTCACCCTCATTTGGTTCTGCTTCTTTTTTCCAATTCAATTCGTACCCTTCAAGTGCCAACTCTGTAGCTTCTTGTTTTCGTCTTCAAAATCAGGGAAAAAGGTCGCCTTTTGATGTTCTGTTAGAGGATAACGGCGGCGACGACGACAACAACAACAACAACCATAACAATGGTAATAATGGTGGGTGGTGGTGGTGGTGGTGGAATGGAAGCAACGATTTTGTGGAGCCTCCCAATGCCTTTCTTTTATGCTTCTCTTTCCTCTGCTGCTCAGTGGTGTTGCAATTGGCTTCTTCAGCTGTTGCCAGAACAGATTCATCTGTCGTTTCTACTTCTCCGGAGAGGATGGGAGAGGAGGCTATTGTTAGTGTTTGGGAAGTTAGTGGAAGCAAGTGGACCAAGCTTATTCCTGATATTTTGAGGGATGAATTCATTGTTGCTTCATCGTCGGGAAGTCCAAATTCGTCGACATTTTCTCTGTACATTGGGAATTTGTGGCTGCAGTGCAGAGTCCTCATCATGCGTCTCCTGCTCCCTGACGGATTTCCTCACAGTGTTACGTCGGATTACTTGGATTACTCTCTGTGGCGAGGTGTGCAAGGTATTGCCTGCCAAATTAGCGGCGTTCTTGCCACTCAGTCATTGCTCTATGCTGTTGGATTGGGAAAAGGAGCTATCCCAACTGCTGCTGCTATCAATTGGGTGCTCAAAGATGGGATTGGATATCTTAGCAAAATTATGCTGTCGAAATACGGTCGCCATTTTGATGTTAATCCGAAAGGGTGGAGGTTGTTTGCTGATCTTTTGGAAAATGCTGCTTTTGGATTAGAGATGCTAACACCAGCTTTCCCTCATCTCTTTGTGTTCATTGGTGCTGCTGCTGGGGCTGGTCGTTCAGCCGCTGCTCTTATTCAGGCCGCCACGAGAAGCTGCTTTTATGCTGGTTTTGCTGCGCAAAGAAACTTCGCAGAGGTAATTGCCAAGGGTGAAGCTCAAGGAATGGTTAGCAAGTTTTTGGGTATCATGATGGGTATTGCATTGGCTAACTGCATAGGCACTTCCGTACCTCTTGCTCTTGCATCTTTTAGTGTCTTGACTTCGGTACACATGTTTTGCAATCTGAGATCATATCAATCCATACAACTAAGGACTTTAAACCCCTACCGAGCTAGCTTAGTTTTCAGTGAGTATCTCCTCAGTGGGCAAGTCCCCCCAATCAAGCATGTCAATGATGAGGAACCACTTTTCCCAGCTTTACCATTTCTTAACATGAATCCTTTGAAGGAAAAGCAGCAAGTTGCATTATGTTCAGAAGCAAGGAATGCAGCTGTCAAGATCGAAAGACGGCTGCAATTAGGCTCAAAACTTAGCGACATCGTCAAGGACAAGAATGAAGCACTTGCACTTGTAAATTTGTACAGAGATGAAGCTTATATATTGAATGAGCACGAAGGAAATTTCTGTGTAGTGCTTAAAGAAAGCTCAACACCTCAAGACATGCTTAAGTCACTGTTTCAAGTTAACTATTTGTACTGGTTGGAGAGAAATGCTGGAATTGAAGCAAGAAGTGCTGCTGATGATTGCAGGCCGGGCGGGAGGCTACACATTTCCCTGGAATACATGCAGCGGGAATTTAACCATGTTAAATGCGATAGTGAATTAACTGGTTGGATTGCTGATGGACTTATTGCTAGACCTTTACCTAACAGAATTGGGCAAGTTAAGGTGACCCCTTACATTACAAGCTGAAGTAAGCATCAATATGCTCCTTCTTTGAGCAATCAGGTGCTGCTGGTTCAATCTTTGGCTAGTTCGGTAAGCCGCTGTGACCCCTTACATTGCAAGCTGAAGTAAGCAAGCATCAACATGCTTCTTGTTTATGCAATCAAGTGCTATTGGTTCAATTCTTTGGCGTAGTTCAGTAAACCGCTCCTTCCAGCTAAGCTGTACCGTTTTGACTACCATGTATTGCTGGTTGAATTGCATGAGTGGGATGGAAAAGTACATGTCCCTTTGACAGTCTCTGAATGGTTTGAATAATCTGAACTCTGACAGAGTTGGTCAGACTTGCAAAGCAAAGACAGGATTTTTGTTTTACAGGTTCAGTTTAGTTTGTTTGTTTGCAATAGCATTAAGTTTGAGTTGTATGGCAAATGTGTCTTTGGATATGTTTCTTCACTGTGGTTAATTTTAACATAGCCATTTTGTTGACAAGAAATAGGAAATGGTGAGGGTCCTGAGGAGCCCTAACACCAACATTATGGAATTAAATTCAGATTATATTCTTTTGAGATAATAATTATGATAGTGCTTTTAATTCAAATATTTTATTTTGAAAATTTTCTATTTATTATTTAAATTATATTAACCAAGTTCTCATAGTTAACTCGATTAAAATTGAGTTTATATTTTTCTTAATTTTGATAGTTTATTTCGTAATAATATAAACACTTGGAAAAGTTCATTACTTTAGAGAATTTATGATAAATAGGGAAAGTTATTATTTTATTAAATTTAGAAAAAGTCCATCTCTTTAATTTTGTTTGACTTTTCAATCAAAATTTAGTTTTAACAAATATCTATGATCAATAAAATTATATTAGAATTAGGGATAAACATGGTTAGGGATCAAATTAGGTTAGAATTATGGAAAGTATTTCTTAACGAAATGTCTTTTCTTTCAAATCACGTTATCAAAAAAAACCTATAGTATCTTATTCTGGATCCAAATAGTACAAATTATAGATATTTTACAATTATCCAAATATACAAAGCTCTGATTTGTCTACTTCCTTTCAAGCATACATGCATCAAACTAAAGCAAATTTTCACAATTTAACACGCACTAGCAGTAATTCTTAATCTTCTGCTACTTTCCCCGTACCTTTACTGATGTAGGAAGAACGAAAATGGATAAAATTCCCGGAATGATGTAACAATATCCTCAGTTATGCAATGCTAGAACCTTGCTACAGGTGTATCCAACATGACAAATAAGCACCAAGATGTTACTGCTGGTCATTCTTGTCGATGATTTCCAGGGTTTTCAGGAATTCATTGGTAGGAATATTAGCAGAACCACCTGGAATCAGTACAGCTCTATTGATCCAGGCTTACCGGAATCGGATTTCCTTGGCAGCACTGAAAGGATGATTCCCAGGAGCACACCTTTGCTTTGGAACATTGGCATCTTTCCACTGTACCCTCTAGATTTAATTGTTGCATAGAAGCAGGTGTTCCAACTGTTAATCAGAGCAATTGGATCAATCCAACAAAGAGCAATATGGTACAACCTCCAGATTTTGATGATTGCACAGAATCAGGGATGTGTTCAAATATTCTTCTGCCTCGAATCAATCTAAATTTGAGTTTTAGTAGCCACGCCAGAGCCAAAGATGAATATATTCCTGACATAGTAACATCCTGGCTACAATTAGTAAACATGCCACCAATTGAAGAGACTGCGAAGCTCAAATAGTTGCAGACAAATACCAAATTGTGCACCATCAAGATCTAAACAAGCCAGTCAATCAGCAATAGCATCTGTACCAAATCGAACTCAGAAACTGAAGTCCCTTTGTGAAGCAAGTTCTCAAGGACAAATGCAATATATCCTGCAAACTTTTCAGACTCAACTCTTAACTTGAGTTTCAATCTGTTAACTGAAGCAACATCCCTTTTTGCTTAACCACTGTCTCCTTCCCAGCTTAGCTAGAAAACAACATGACCAACAAATAGTTTGTGGAAAATCAACACTGCAAGCAACTGATGATGCAGCACACTGGTCTTGGATGTCTATAATTGTCTGATATGCAGATAAAAACAAGAAGATTCTTGACTATGCTGGCTTGGTGATCATGTTTTGTAAAGACAATCAATTAGCAGAAAATCAACACTGAGAGTAAGTAATGATGCAGCACACTGGTCTTGAATGTCTATAATTGTCTGATACGCAGATAAAAACAGGAAGATTCTTCACTATGCTGGCTTGTTGATCATGTTTTGTAAATACAATCAATTAGCGGAAAGTGTATGCATTGATATGAGTGCTCCTGCAAAATGAAAAACAGTCCATAGAACAAGAACTTGGCCATTGCTACCTTTTCTTTCGCAGGAGGATAAATGTGGCAATTCAGGTGAGTTCCAACGTAGATCCAGTTTCGTTTTATAGTTGAACGAAACTAGAACTACCATAGTCCATGAACTTCTACCATAACACTAGATTTAACTGCAATAATGAGTCTTCTGTACAACTTCTAGCTAGTAATTTGTACAGCAAAATAGAGTCATAATGACTTGCACCAGCACCACCAATCGAGAAACTTTCATCCAGATCACTTCAGTTGAGAATTTACCAGAATAATATGAAGCTCAAATCTTGACTCAAAGTATTTAAGACCGCGTTCGTTTAATATGTGGAGAAGAAGGAGTTGAGAAACTCTGCGATGGCCTCTTCACAAATGGATGATCCAAAAGCTGAGCTGCAGAGGGTCGATCATTAGGGTTAACTTGCAGGCATTTGAGTATGAAATTTTGGGCATCTCTTGATAAGGTATCAGGAACTTCGGGAGGTTCACCCTTTCCAATCCTGAACAATGCCTGCATCTTTAACCCCATTCAAAAGACATGGTGATTAATTATTCAAACACACAAGACTTGATGTATCAATGGCGTTCTAAAGATGTTCCATGAAGCTTTTGAAACTGAAGTTCAAAAGCAATAGACCATCAATCAATTTGAGTTCTAAATGTGCAAGTTAATCACAGTCTAACTAACTTAGAACTAAAGAGTTTTAGAAAGCCATTAACACTATTTAAGCTGTCCTTCATAGAAATTTCTCTATAAAGTAGACAGAAGATGCCAACAGTACTTCAGCTGTAGAGCAAATCAAAACTCAAAACAGATGCAAACAATGTGAAAATGCAGTAATCTTGAACAAATTTCCCAAGTGAATCTGGATAAAAATTCATGTAAAGCAAGTACATTTTGATTTTACATGCTCATGCAGGGTACTCCCAGATCTAACATGAAAAAGTTCCACAAATTCACAATCAATTCAAACTCGATCTACTGCTTCAAAGATTTCTTAATGTGGCAATCATATACCTGCAACTTTCTCAACAAGAATGAAGAAGATATACGCTTTCAAAAAAGAAGAATATCCTATGCGTCATTATAGATGTCAATGTCAATAATTAGAACTTAATCTTGTGTCAAAACAGAAAAGATTATAGACATACTCCTTCTAAATGAGAATATGGTGGTCGACCAGTTAACATCTCCAATACAGTACATCCAAGGCTCCAAATATCAGCTGGAAGTCCATAGCCGCGGTTTCTTAAGTTAACAACCTACAAATGAACAATCAATTGGTTAATCGAACATCTCATAGAAACAAACACAGGCAACGACAAGGACGAGGACGACGACAATCTAGTGAAGTCTTGCTGATACGTGGGGTCTGAGGAGGTTCAGAAATACGCAACCTTACCCTTAACAGAAAAAAGCATAAACAAGGAGAACCAAATACTAAAGTGGATTCAAATTTTGGAAAAGGGTATAAATTCTTTATTGAATCAATATAATTACGAGCTAATGGTTTCAACAATCAGTAACCATTGGAAAATTGAGTTATTGACATAAGAAATGCACATCTTAAAATCTCTCTATTGTAAGCTAGCAATAGGAACTGGAATTACTACTAAATTCCCAAATATCCTTTTTCTCCTTAATGTCCGTTTGAGATATTTCTCCTTATTACATTAAATGCTGCTAAAAATCATAGTTTAAGAAACTTTTAAAAATTTTTCTAATTTTTGAAAAAAATTTCTAATTCTTAATTTTTTAGAAAGACTCTTGCTCTTAAAATTTAGTAAAAAATAATAATAATGAAACATATGTAGTATGAACATCATGCGTGAATTAATCAAATATCAATTAATATGATAATTCAACTCAACTCTTAAACTCAATTCGAACAAATTAAACTCGAATTAAATTAAAATTTTAAGACAATTATAATAAATTATTAGTTCGGTTTGAGTTCAATCAATTCAGTTCAAGTTTAAGAGTTTGATTGAATCATGTAAATAGCATTGGATTGGTTCACATGCGATATTCATGTTAAACATGCTTTGTCGTTATTGTTTAATCAAAGTTTTTAAAAATCACAATGTTTTTTTTCAAAATTTTTAAAGACTAAAGTTGTTTTTTAATTTTTTTAAACTACATACAAGTTTCAAATCTTTTCCTCTTATATATGTATATATACATATAGTGTTTAGGTAGGTTACTAGAATCATTCAGTTTACTGTTGCTAACTATTACTTGAATACTGAAAAATTAAAAACTGGAACGTGCTTAGCAAATTTCTGTATCAAAAGAAAGAAGCAAACCTCAGGGGCCATCCAGAATGGAGTTCCTTTGGAAGATCTAACATCATTGAATTTAGCTGCCTGAAAAAAAAAAAGAAAAAGAAGAAGAAGCAAAACCAATTTATAAGCAGAGACAGATATGTGAGTTTACCTGTGTGTGTGTGTATATATATATATATATAGATATATAGATATATATATAAGGAGAGAGATAGAGAATTAAAAGACATAACCTTGGCCAACCCAAAATCTGCAAGTTTGACAGACCCACTCGCATCCACCAATATGTTGGCACATTTGATATCCCTTTTAGATGACAAGTTAACCAGACAGGTATCAGATCACTAAGATCTATCAAAAATTCAAACTTAAAAACTTAGTTCATCTGCAAAACTCATATCTAGTAACAGACAATGAATCTGCAATTATTTGTTATTGATTTTTGTTGCATGATGAAGAACAGAAACAACAAGAAAGTGTACTTCAGAGTGTAGCGGTGAGGTAGCTGTGAATTACACAGACAATGATTCAATTCATTAGTATAGAATACACAAGATTCTACCATCTCTAGCATCAGATCTTCTGTCTTACCTATGAACTACCTTCTGATCATGAAGATATTTAAGACCACTCAAGATCTGCCTAGTGTATACAGAGACTTGAGAATCCCGCAAATGATATTTTTCATAGAGCCTAGAAAGTGAACCCTTTGTTGCAAGCTCAAGGAATATATAAAGCTTACTCTCATCCTGGAAAATCATTAACAAAGAAACAAATTACAACAGGAGGATAAAAGAAAAATAAAAGGAGAAGTACATAGCGTTAGGAATGGCAACAAGGGCCCGAAGTTGACCCAAATTTCTTTTTTAAGTCAGAATCCGGGTTGAAGCCAGATTGGACTTGAGAGGCTTGCTCAGAGTCCGAGCTCGATTGAGTTTCGAATTAGGTCCAATCGGGACTGGTCAGGCCAAATATCAGGTTACGTTCAAAAGTCAAAACACTTTAAAAAAAATATTAAATAGTTGAAAGTTTCTTTAAGTCAAGTCAAACTAAAAAGTCCAATTCATTCAGAGAAATATCAAATGTTCTAGAGTCCAATTAGGACAATTTAAGCCTAAAAGCTCAACTTTTGGAAGTTTTGTAATTGGGGTAAACAATCAACTCCATCATCGACCTTATCTTTTCACTTTTGATATTAGAATTGGAAAATTAAAGCATTTGGGTATTAATGTTTGGATTTAATTTATCTCAATTAGACTTTGGATTCCTTACCATAAATGTCCTTTATTATTATGAAATGACACAATTTTATTTAAAAACAAAACAATATTGTTTTAAATATAATTAGAATTCGGGCTTCAAAGTAGGTTCAGATTCAAAACAAAATTTTATAAATAAAAGTCTGACCTCAACTTAAAATCCGATCAACTCAAGTCTAGTGCATCGAATTACCTAATGTATTTGTTGATGACTATACAAAAGCAAAATTAATATAGGCACTAAATTACTTGAATGGAAAGACAAAGAAACAAGTTTACAGGGACAAAAAGACTAGGAAATTCAGAAATGAGGGCATACCTTGTCAGTGCCAAGATATTGAATTATGTTCTCATGTTTGAACTGTCTTAGAAGGGATATCTCCTGTACCAAGTAAGACGAGGTGAGCATGAAACTATATCAAATGAAACCACTCAAGAAGACCCATCCTTCGCACCTGTTCGAGTTGTAAAATGCTCTGTTTCGCATGGCTACCTTGATCCAGCAAAGAAACCTCTTTTACAGCAAAAAAGAACCCATCACTGAAAAAAGAAGAATTGTGAGAGAATCATAAATCTTTTTACAACATATACAACAAATAAAGGGTGAATTGAGTTTTAGCTCCTTTCCCAACTATAAATCTCTGTTTCCGAAATTAACAGATTGTAAGGTCAGATGATCCTCTTAAGGTCAAGCTAGCATATTAATGGCAGTACAGATTAAAGATAACTTACTCAGTAAAACCTTCATAGACAGTTCCAAAGGAACCACTTCCCAGAAGCTCACCCTTTTGCCATGAAGTAATACTCCTCATGAATTTCCCATTTGGCAATATAATAAAGGTTGGATCCATATTAACCCCTAAAGTATTAGCAGCAGAAAAAGACTTTGCCTCTATCTGTTCTTCTCCTTCAACCATACCAATATGACTTTGCTCTTCATCACTTATCACTAAAGTGGTTGGTCTCTGGCCCTTTATCCCAGAAGCAATAGCTTCTCTAGTGATGGTGGGTAGTATCGCATCTTTTCTTCTAGCAATATCAAAATTTGGTAACAGAGCATCATTGTTAAGCATGAGCTTGGCCTGAAAACTAACCGGTAAATCTTGGTCGTTTAGTTGAGGAGAGGAAGGGATAGAGAATAAAGACGAACGAGGTTTCTGAGCCTCCCATACGGCGGTGGGGATGGCAAAGTCTTCAGGACCAGAAAACCCAAGCGTCTGGCATATCATGTCGAATTCACCCTCTATACCTTTTATTCGAAAACTGGTTTTCTGGTCATAATGAACCCAAGGATTCTTAACTAACCCAGAATTCGAAGAAGAAGAAGAAGATGAAGAAGAAGAAGAGGCATCGTAGTCAATGTTCTTGACGGCGTTACGGCGGTCTAACTTGGGTTTAACACGCTTGGAGCTGGCTTCTGGCTGCTTTTCGGATTGGCGATGGTCTCTCGAGAAAAGGTCCACCATCATCATCAGCATCAACAAATCAATCTATCGTGTCCATAATCAAAAACCCAGAAGAAGATTTTGTTGGTTTTGGTCGGAGAAGCAAAGATTTAACACAAAGTTAAATGTTCCGTCTGGCTGGCGCAGAGTTGAAGAATGAAAACACACATGACATTCATGTTAAATCGAACCCAAATTTGCAAATTATTTCATGTTTTTTTAATTGACGTAGTCAAACTTTTTTCATTTGGACTTTTTCTAATTTTTTTTAATATATATTATAATTCTCAGGGCGGCGTTCTCTCTGCTCTAGTCGGTTAGAGTGGATTGGGCTCGGAGTCCAAACGAGTTGGTCTTGTAGTCGTTATATTCAATATTTTAAAAATCGAACTGAAAGTTAAATCGGTAAGATAAAATATTTAAGATATAAAAAATAAAATTTTTATTAAATTAAACTGTCGTAAAATTGGTTAAAGATTAAATAAAATTGAAATTTTTGAAATAAGATTAAAAGAAAGTTTAATTGATAATAAAATTTGTTAAATAAAAATTAATTAGTTTATAAAAAATAATTAATTTATAAAATTAATCGATTAATTAATAAACTGATCAATTTTTAATAAGAATTATTAAAGTAAATCGAACTAAAAAGCTGGCCGATTCAAGATTTTCACAATTGAAATCGCTCAAATCGCTTCAAGTTTTTAACCCTAAAGTATATTTGTGTATAATAATTCAAGATATTTAATTTTTTAACCGATTTATTAATAAACTGATCGATTTTTAACAACAACGATTATTAAAAATAAATCGAATTGAAAAGCTAGCCGATTCAAGATTTTCACAATTGAAATCACTCAAACCGATTCAAGTTTTTAATAATCATAAAGTATATTTATGTATAATAATTCGAGATATTTATTTTTAAAAAAATTCAAAAATTTTACATAAATTTTGATTAAGTTTGAATTTTTAGAATTTTTCAAATATTTTATCAATTTTAAAATATCAGCTCTTTGTTATATGGATTATATGAGATTAGATTAGTGATTGCGAGGCTATGTTATAGATTAGATTATAATTTTAAAATATTTTTAATTTTAATTAAATTCAAGACTTACTATGCAAAAATCAATTCACTAATAGAGGATTAAAAAAATTAAATGAACTTTTAATATTTATTATCTGAATTTCGTAATGCTTTATAATGTTTAACTATGTTTTTAACTTTATATAAAAATAGATTCAATTCATATCATGTTATTAAATTTACTATTTACTTAATTTATTATTACAAATATAATTCTACTTGCATTGATTTAATATATTTATTTATGTCCATTTTATGTCTAGAAAAAATGAAAAAAACTAACCATAAAATTTTTTTAAAAATAAATTAAATAACAAAACTAAAATTCCTTTCAAGCTATATATTATATATTATTCAACTTTTACACGTGATAATATTATTACACCATTTTCATCCTCCATTGATATGGTTTAATATTAATTTTGTTAATCTAACTTAGCAATTTGATTTTTTAGAGTTTTGTTTAAATTGATAATAACTCGTTTTGTTTGATTTTTATATCAAAATTTTTAAAACTTTCAATTAATTTTTAAATTTTGAAAAAATATAACTTATTAATTAAAAAAATTATTCCATCATAAAAAGTTGACGACAACGACGACGTCCTAACAAGAATCTATCTAAGATTCGAAGTCTAAAACGATCGAGAAATATGTTACCTTAGTCCTAATTAATAAAAAGATTATTTACGATAAATCTACACTACCTTCTTTAACATCAAAACCTCAACCTTCACAATCTACTGGAAAGAACAATGTTCCTCAATCAGAGTTCATAGCAACTATTGCATCTGTATGCATCAACATTTATTCCTGAGATATGTGAAGAAGAATGTCCATATGAAGATAATGACGATGACATGTTATACATGTTTCAGCAAAAGTACGTGAAGGTGGATTTCAGACCCCTCACAATTCTTCCACCTTATATCCATGTTTAATTACTACAACAAGACAAATATGATAGGCATATTATTTCCTATATTATAAAAATTACATGAAATAAAGGTTTTAGCACATAATTAAAATAAAAATTAAAAACCAGATTTGCTTAAAGTGGCATGAGTTTACTTTAATACATTGAATCTCAGGTTTCGAGGCAACGAAGAACCAACCAAGAAAAGAGGAAAAAGAGAAGGAAAATTAGTCAAATAGGATTTTTTTTATTCAGAAGATGATCTTGACTAGCTAGAACAAAGCTAACAGTAGATACGATGATCTTCATGTGAAAATGTTCTTAGCTGCATTTTGAATTCTGGGCATCAGAGTTACCACTTTCTCCTTCCCTAGGAGGATAAGGACGAGCATGAGCGTGAGCAGATGGGCTATCTTTATTAATCAGAGATGTTATAGCAGCTGCTACTGCAACTCTAAACTTTGGATCAGAAGCAATCTTTGTTACGTTTTCCGCCATGGATGTTTCTTCTTCATTAATGTTCATCCAACCTCTATTATGGCCAAGAATGTTGTTGGTGTTACTGTTATTCTGATAACTTGATAATCTGCTGTTCGTCCATCCATATGTAGGTTGTGTCGAAGTGCTAGCTGGTGGGAACTCCAGTAATGGACCTTGAAGACGATGATGATGATGAGTGTTGCTTGTAAGATCGAGAACAATCCCCTTGGAAGGGTCCGTAGGGTTTAGGGTTCTAAGAGCTGGCAAGTTGGGGTTCATACCCTGGTAAGGGAAGGACGATGGAGTAGAGAGAGAGCTACTGGAATCAAGTAAAACAAAGGAAGAAGCTGCAGATGCAGTTGAAGCCATGGCTGTTGCACCTACAGGAAGTGGATGATTATGAGTTCCTTCATAGGTTGTTATGAGGATTGACATGTCCTCTTGGCATCTTTGTACCTGATAAATTAAAGAAGGAAAGTAAGTAACAGAAAGAAAAAAAACCATACGTAGCTATCGAAAATGGAGGATTCTGATCTTTTGATCAACCTGTTTTCTCACTGGACATCCTGGTGATACAGTGCATCGATAATAGGCTCTTGGGCATGGATTTCCTTTGGCAATTTTCTGACCATATTTTCTCCATTGACATCCATCATTCATCTGCAGGGAAAAAAAAAGTTTTCTGAGTTGTTCTTAATTGAGAATTTACAGATTACATTGCTAGCGTAATTACGACAAACCATGATGATGGATGGAACTCACCGTGGCTGATGTGCATCTGGCTCTGACTGAAACCCTAGCTTTTCTATTTGGAGGAGGAGAAGCAACACGGCCTGTCATTTCTGTGAAGTCTGCTTTCTGAAGCTTATTGTGTGTTGGGGGAGCATAGTTCGAGATTTCTTCCTTACTTTCTTCTTCTTCCTCATCTTTCCTTTCCTGCTGTTGACTTGTAAGAGTTCGTAGCCTCAAAGACAAACCCAAGTCAGCCTCTCCGCTTCCATTGTTGCCTTCTGATGAAAGTTTTTCGATGCTTGAATCCAAAATTCTGGGAATTTCTTTCGATACAGAATTACCATTAAGGGATAGGAAATTTGTTTGATGATCCTAAAGACGTGAAAGGTTTCGTGTTGGCGATCAAAAAAAGAAGAATAGCTTAAAACTAACTTGGAATCATTGATTTGAGAAAAAGAGAAATTGTACCTTTTGAAAGGAAGCGAGTTTTTTCTGCAGATCACAGTAATCTTTCATGGTTTGTTCCACTACTTTCTTCAACACTTGGTTCTCTTCCTTCATACGATTCATCTCCGTTTGCAGAGAAGATAACTCTTCTGACTTGATGTTCTTCCTCACAGATGACTCTTCTGCAGATAAATCTTCCACAACTTCTCCTCCTCTAGCTGTTTCTGTTTCTGATTCATTGTTGTCATACCTTGGATCTTCACAGTTCCTGTCTTGTTTCATTTCATGTTCGTGCTCTTCTTCTTGGTTCTCTGAATCAAGTTTGAGGGAGAGATCAATCTCCATTTTCTTATCTTTGGTAACAAAAGAAGCAGTCTTTGATCTCCCACTCGTGAAGCTGAGAGAAGCTCCTGAGTATCTCTATCTCTCTCTCTCGCTCTCTCTGTGCAGCTTTTGAGGCACCAAATTCAACGTACGCACGCTAGGAGACGCATCTAAGTTTTGACTTTGTAACCCTTCATTCATTTCAACTAGATATGGCTAATAAGAATGAATGGGACCATTTATTTAATCACAATTAACATAGCATGTTTTCTTTTTTTCTTCTTCTTATAATTAGTACTAAACCTTTCATTATTTCTTAATTATTTTCTAATTCTTTTCATACTGCAATTCAAAGAGAACACAAAATATTCGGAGACAATGGGGTCGGTCCATAGATTCAATGTTCGAGATCTTGTAGAACTTACCAACGAGGCCAATCGATTAGCATTAAACAAAAGAAATGAATTATAGAAACTAATATAATTAGATCTTTTATAAAAAAGATGACATAAAAAATAATCAAAAATTTAAAAAGTGGTTATTTCTTTTAACTTATACATTATTTTGTATTATTAAAGAATTTTTACTATTAAATTTATTTTTAAAAATTTATAGAATTTTATTGAAAAATTAAACTGTTTAAAATTGAAATTAATTTTCTAACAAAAATAATGTAATAAAAAATTAAGGAGGATTTTTAAAAAATGACTATTTCTTTTAGCTTACACATTATTTTATCATTAACAAAAATTTTGAATATATTATTAATTCATATTTTTATTAAAAATAATCTCTCTATTAGTTAAGAATAACACTACGTATTATTGATTCTTTTTAGACACCGCGTCTCAACGGAATTTCTAATGGATAATATTGTTGTTATTGGTTTAACTTATATTTTAAAAATATATATAACTAAATTAAAAAAAATAAAAAATAGTAATTTGTAACAATATGTGAGAATCTAAGAAGATGATCATTTTTTTATACAAATTAAGTTTATATCTTCTATTTATAAGTTGAAGCCATATAAGATACGATGTTAAAGATCAAGTAATAAATAACTTTTTTCATAAATATTAAATTTGATTAAACTTTCAATTTATGTTTTTATATAATTTTTAAAATTGTTTAATAAATTAATAATTTTAAAATGACATACTCGAATAGATTAACATTGGTCTACTCTCGAAAAGGCAAATAATTATATTATTATCGTATGTGTTGGTTATGATATCATGTTCAATGAAACGGAAGAAGAAGAGCCCCGTACGAAATGTGATACTATGGAGAGAACCTTTGGGATCATCAGATCTTGAAATTTTCAACTATAAACAAAAATTAAAATAAACTCTCACAACTACATGTTCGGATCATTATTTGTTTATATTAATTCTTAAAAAATCAATTGATTCGATTTGTTTAATCTTAAAAATTTTAAACCGTATAATTTTTTAATTTTTGAGTTTGATTTATTTTAATAATTCTTGTTATTAAAAACCAATCAATTTATTATTTATTCAATTAATTTATGTAAATTAATAAATACTTAAAAACTAAAATAAATAAATAAATTTTTAAATAACAATTTATTTTTTCAAAAAAATCAAATTATTCAATAGATATGACCAATATTTTTTAATTATATTTTAAATTTTTTAATTTTATTTACTTTTTAGTCAATTTTATTACTTGTTGAATCTTATAAATTTTAAACAGTCGGCCTTACCAATTTAAATTTCGATTTAATTTTAAAAATAAAGACACACAACACACATATATACACACACATATATATTGTGTGTGTGTGTATATATAAATTTCGTATATCAGAACAATATCTTATCTTATTGGATCACCCCATGTTAACTCGGAATTCTAACCATAATTAAGCAAAAGTCAATGCTGTCTCCTTTTTTCCTTTTATAAAAGTTATTTTTCTCATAATTTATTCATAAAATTTAAAATTTTATAATCACATGTCAGCACATTCTAAGTCAACATTTTAAAAGAGAGATTATAAATTTTCTTGTTTTTATCGAACATTATATAATAAGACCCATTTTAAGTTTAAATAGATTTATATTAAAGAAAATAGTTTTTTGATTTAAATTAATTATAAAAATATTAATATGATATAATTAATCGTATCAGTCACACTAACAGTGAAGTTAGCGTCGAATTATTTTTGTAAAAGACTAAAAATTATAATATTTTAATATCATGTTTTAAAGTTTTAAGTAATTCTCTTCACAAAAAGTTTAAAGTAATTATTGTAAAACTTTAGTAAATTTTAAATTTTTTTTTACAATTAACCCAAATTAGTGCTCTATGTGGGGCTAAGGGTGGTTGTTCCCATTTCAGTGTGTCACCGTATGCCCATCTACATCCAGTCATCCGTTAATATCAGGGTGGCACACTGAAACAGGAACAAGTGAATTGATCCCCTATATGTGTGCAATTCTATAAAAAATAGAAGGAATGCCTACAAGTTTTATATATCTAATATTAGTTACTTATGTAAAATTTCATAATTATCAAATGCATATAAGTATCTATTTTAAATATAATTAGTATTTTTTTTAGCCCTTAAGGGTAGTTGAGTTGGTAGAGCAGGAGAACATGGGACCAAAAAGTCCTGTGTTTGAATCTCCCTACCAACATTTTCTCGATCGAGCCTGTAATACAGGGTTTGTCTAGTGCAAAATACTCGATTGGCGTGATTTGTACGCTATTACGTCAATCCAAAAATTTACCCAATTCGTATCTAAAGAATAACGAATAAGGGTTCTTTCGTAAAAAAAAATTATGTTATATCTTTTTTTTGGGCAGGTCTCAGCCTTGCTTTTTCAAAAAAGCCGGACGGGTTGAGCATCCCGATCTAACCCGACTCAGCCTTACCTATTGCCAAATCCTACATCTAAAATAACAGAAAAATAATTGCACAATTATTAAGATAATTTAATAAAACAGTGGGTAAGGAGTGGACTTTGGGAGCAGGCTACGCCGCAGCCATTTCTCCCGTTAGGCTTCGTCTTGTTAATTAATGATGCTATAAAAAAGTAATGTAGTAATTAAGAAGGATCTCTCTTTATCCCTGGATCTTAGGATGTCAACGATTTGATTCCTGCAAATTAATTAATATTATATATAATTTAATCTGATTTTTTAAATATAATAAAGTTTTTAATCTTAATCATCTTTCTTTAAAAATTAATAAAATTATCAATATTAATAATTTTGTTTAATAATTACTCCAAAGAGAATTTTTATAATTATTTAATTTAAGTCTTGTAGATTAATTTTAATTAATCATCTTCTTTCCATTAATAATATCTCTCCCTTTGATTTGTACGTCTCGGCTTGCTTTGTAACTTTCATTATCTAATAAGTAAATAATAAAAAATGTAACATTTATTTATAAATATCTTAAATTTTCGTACAAAAATTAATTCTATAATTATTAATTTCAGGCTTCTAGCTTAAATTTAATTAATTATTTTTATTAATAATATATTTTTCAATGTTTTAAAAAACGTATATGATATTAAACCGGTAAGATAACAGTTAATTTGAGGCTTCTTGCTTAAATTAAGCTTAAATTTAATTAATTATTTTTATTAATAATATATTTTTCAACGTTTTAAAAACCGGAACAAAAATTAAACCTGTATGACAAAAATTTTAAGGTTTAAAATATTTGATTGGTATTAGATCGCCATAAAATCAGTTAAAAATTGAATAAAATCAAATAATATGAAATATGATTAAAAGAGATCGCCCTTATCCATCAAAAAATCTGAAGTTTAATTAAAAAAGATTGTTAAATAAAAATTTATTTATTTATTTTATTTATAAGAACTTATTAATTTATGAAAATTAATAAACTGATCTATTTTTAATAACAAGAGTTATTAAAGTAAATTGAACAGAAAAGTTGAAAATTAAACCAAAATGTTTGACATTTCAAAGTTTGTATGATTGAACCAGTCAAATCGACTGAATTTTTTAGTTACTGACCTAATTCTTGATTAATTTTAATTAATCATCTTCTTTGTACTAATAATAAATCTTCCTTTGATTTTTAACCTTCCACTTGCCTTGAAGCTTCCCATTATCTTATAAGTGAATAATAAAATGCAATATTTATTTATAAATCTCTCATGTCACATGGAGTGCTTGATGCACCAATTTTTGATTATAAAATGCCAACATGTCATTCTGAACAACCTTCTATGTAACTACATTTAAATATATTTAATTTATCCCAACGCATTTTAAAAATAAGATATTCCATATTTTAATGTATTAGAACTTGACCTATATGCATATATAATATTGAAGATTCTTTAGACCCATGTCGAGCAAAAGACTTGTGCAACTTGAGACGATGGGATTGTTTATTAATTGTAAAAATATTATTTTTTAACCTTAAATATTATTTTACTTGGAGGTGTCATGTGAATGCCAAAAATTATTACATGATCACCTTGAATTTTTGTTTGTTTTTTAAATTTATTGGACATGTTGTTACTTATTTTATTACTTATTTTCATATTTATATTTATATTTATTTATTTATTTGTTTATATTATTATTATTATCTATTAATGTCAAGAATCCTACATCGTACAAGTATAAATGTATTCAATCATTTATAATAGTGTGTAAATCTCCGTTAATTTTTGGAGATCAGTTAGGCATTTTAACATGGTATTAGAACCTGTTTGTTTCGATAGTTTGGGGCGGTACCTGGTTCTGTCCCTTTGCCCAATATGCCTAACAGATATCCAACCCTGCTTTGAACTGAGAGGGTGTATTAAAAATTCTACATCGAACAAGTGAGTGTATTCAGTCATTTACAATAGTGTTCAAACATACCCTCTCAAGTTAGCTTTTGAGGGTAAGTTAGGCCTTTCAACATTTAGGTCTATTTTTATTTTTATTTTTAAATGTTATTTTAATATTTTAATATATGTGTGTGTATATATATTAATTTGTTATTAGGTTTGTAATCAATATACTTTTCAATTATTTTATAGTTTAGGTTTTATGTGGGGTAAGATGATATTGTAATTTATTTTGATAATTAATTATAATTTTAAAATCTAACTGCTAATTAAATAATTAAACATCATTTTTATAAAATTAATGCAGTGATTACATGTTTGATTAAATTAATTAAAAAGGGAAAAACTAACGAATCAAATCTTATATCAACATAAACATAAATTGAAGAGATATTTAATTAATTGAAAGTTATTAATTCTTTAAGATATACTTCATTGTGCTATTTAAAGGAATTTGGCACTAGAGTTATTTTTGGCCGTACCAATAAACTAATTACAATAAGCATTCCATAAATTGAAATATTTATTATTTACAAGCTTTAGTACTCCCCCATCAAATTCTTTGTTCTACTTACTCTATTCCAACCCTATTTTATTAAATTTCATCTATACATTTATGTCAGATCCACGTAAATAAGTGGATGAGATTTAATAGAACATGATAGGAACATCATAACTACTACAGAAGATCTTATCTTTTAGTACAGTTCTCACCCTCTCCGGTTGGGAAAAAAATTATTATTATTAAATCTTTATAATTTTTGTAATTATAAATAAAATTGGCAAATAAATAATTTATGGTAACTTAAATTATATATATAACTGTTGTTCTCAAATTTTATTCTAAGTTTGAATAATTCAAACTGTCTTATCATCCGATAAGTTGACCAAAGGATTCCCTTTCATTACATTCTTTATATTTAGTATACTAATTATTCCATATTTGACAAATTTCTGGTTTTTAACGTACTTTTTGTTGACCAACCTCTCTTGAAGACAAATGGCAAACAATAGATAGAGTTGACCAAAGTGGCTTTCTCTATTAGGCCTTATACTCCATAAATTAATAGAAAAGTAAGTTTTTGGAATTAGATTCAAGTATTTTCAATATATCGATTTATAGGTTATTTTGGCTCGAGACCTTCTGTTTAGAATATTCAGGGCTAAAGTCGACCTAAGCTTGAGTAATTCAAACTCAAAATTAATTATTAAATATTATTTTATACATTTAATTAAAAAAATTATTTTAAAAAAATTGGCAGCATTAACTCGTAGGTTGACTCGTTGCCATCCTTTAATAAAATTAACTTTATTTATTAAGAATGTTGGTTTTTACGATATAAGATATTTATTAATAAACTAAATTGAACAGGATGATTCTTTATAAGTTTGATTGTAATTATGATTTGATTTGATTAGAAAAATACTTATGAGTTTTTGATGATTAATTTGATTTCAATCTAGTTTATTAAATTTGAGGATTCAAATGTTTTATTTGCATTGTTATATATATATAATTTGTACATGTATTGAGCTTAATGTAAATTCTTTTTGAACATTTTCATTACCCTACACTAATATAAAAAATAAAAAAATAAAATAGTATGTGATTAAATGAGCAAAAATAATTTCACTGAGATAACTTTGTACCAATGAAACAGTCAAAGTTAAAGAATGGTACTAATAGGTGTTTGGAATAGTGATCTAGTTGAGTATTCAGAGTATTCATAAGAAAAATCCTCTCATGACCATAATCACTATCAAAGGATAACGGAGGCATCAAGTTAATAATTTTATTTATGCATCATTTACAGGCCGTTTGGTTGAGGGTAATAGATATTCTATTACCCTCCTATTCTTACTTGTTAGATATTCCGTTGTTTGGTTGGAAAAAAGCTACGGAACATCTATTCCGTAAGATTACCTATTCTTGGATATGAGGGAATAGGTAAAGATCACGTTACCTTGTCTTTACCTATTCCTCGCTCATCTGGAATAGGTAAACATGTCTCTCTTACTTTTGTATAGGCTGTTGGTGTTTTTTTTTCCTTCTGCTAATACGCCATTTCTCATCTGCTGCGTCATCTTGGCTGTGCTGCGTTTTGGTCTGGTGGTGTCATTTTTTGCTGGGTGTTTCTTCTTCTGCTGCTGTCATTTCATTCTTACTACTTTGTTCTGCTACGTTGTTTTCTTCTGTTTGACTTCTCTGCGTTGCTGTTGTTTTTGTCCCTTTTGTGATGTCGTTTTCACTCTGCAATTTTTTGGTTTTCTTCTTGCATTATATGTTGCAAGATTACAGTTAATCACTCACGGCTGCCATGTCTTTGTGGCTTCTTAAATTACTCTTGCTTGCCTTTTAAAAAACTTTGAAGATTTGGACTAATAATAATGATAATAGTAACAATAATAATAATAATAACAAAAAAATGGATTATTAAAATTAATAAAAATAATAAAAATAAATTAATAAAAATAAGAAGGAAATTAATAATAAAAAAATAGTAATAATAGTAATAATAAATATAATTAATAAAAAATAATAATAAGAATAATAATAAGTAGAAAGTTAATAATAATAAGAAGAATAATAAAATTAATAATAATAAGAAGAAAATTAATAATAATAGGGAATTTAATAATAATAATAACAATAAGAATAATAAGAATAATAATAATAATAATAAGGAATTTAATAATAATAATAATTAATAAAATTACTTACAATAAAGAATTTAATAATAATAATAATAATAAATATAATTAATAAAATAATAATATTTTTAACAGTAAGTAGAAAATTAATAATAAGAAGAAGAATAAAATTAATAAAAATAAGAAGAAATTTAATAAGGATAAGGAATTTAATGATAATAAAAATTGTAATTAATAATAATAAGGAATTTAATAATAATAATAATAATAATAAT
>JANZXR010000171.1:1651245-1668402 GCA_027575705.1 Erythroxylum echinodendron | reverse complement strand
ATGAACATACAACTATTAAGAGGGACGTATGCCAAACACTTAATTGCAACCTTGCTGTAACCATAGGAAAAAAAAAACAACAACAATTACCGGCCGAACGAGGTCACCTTGACGAGCCACATTGGCGGCGAAGTTGCAAGGACCAGCAGCTGACAAACCTCCTCTTTCAAATCCAGGAGGACTACGAAGGCGCTCAGTAATCTGAGATTTGCAGATAAACCAACTCATCACAAAAAAGAACAGCAGTCCGGTACCAAAGGGAACCCACAGCAAAGAACAAGAGTTCCAAGAGGGACGTTTACCAAACATTTAATTACAACCTTGCATGTAACCATAGGAAAAAAAAACAATAATTACCGGCCGAACAAGGCCACTTTGACCAGCCACATTGGCGGCGAAGTTGCGGGGACCAGCATCTGACAAAACTCCTCTTTCAAATCCAGGAGGACTACGAAGGCGCTCACTACTCTGAGATGCAGATAAATAAACCAACACGTCCCAAAAACGAAGAAAAGAACAGCAGTCCAGTCCCAAAGGGAACATGCAGCAAAGAACGAGAGAAGAGGCGAGAAGAGAAGATAAAGGATACCTGGCGCTGTTGGGGAAGAAGCTCATTAATCTCTGGTCGGAGCTCTTCTTCAGTCTTCTCGACGGCGGTGGAACCCATCAGGGCAGTGAGGTTGGTTCTGAGTCTGTAACAATTAACAAATCCTATGAAGTAAAAAGTAAAAACCCCTGTCCACACTCGAGTGCAAAAAGCCTTGGATTTTACTGCTTTATAAATATATAACTAAAATTAATAAAAAAGTATATTTTATTTAATAAATAAATATAGAATTATAAATTTTATTTAAATATTTGATTTTTAATTAAATATATAAATTTTAAAAATATTAAATAAATGATTACATTTGGATTATATAAAAGCAAAAAGTTATATTAATGAAAAAAAGAATTGGCATTATTTTTAAAATTTTGATTTTTTAATTTTGAAAAGTTTATTAATAATGTATAATCATAAATGTTATTCATTGCTTTTTTGACATTAAAATTACTGTTTTGCATCTTAGGGGAAGTTAGATTTTTCGTTTTTTATACCATTTTTAAAACCAAACCGAAAGTTTATTTTGTAAGATTAAAAGTTTAAGGTTTAAAAAATTCAATCAGTATTAGACTTTTGTAAAATTGGTTAAATAGAATTAAAAATATAATAAAAAATTTTATCTTTACTTATCGAAAAATTTAAAATTTAATTAAAAAATAAACTGTTAAATGAAAATTAATTAGTTTATAAAAATTGATTAATTTATGAAACTAAGTTGATTAATTAATAAAATTATTAATTTTATCGATGAAAATTACTAAATTAAATCAAACTGAAAAATAAAAAATCGAATCAAAAAATTAATCCGTTTAAGATTTTTAGAACAAATAAAGTCAATTCAAAATTTAAAACATTAGTTTTTTTTATTGATTTTCCGTACATCAATGCTTGGAAGTTCCATTTCCATTGCTTGTTTATTGTTTGCTTATTTCAAATCCCAGATATAATGCCAAGTCCAGCCACTTAGGCCCTATTTCTCATTTTTGTGTAGAAACTGGAAAAGCAGGAGTTTATGGAACAGGACTGTAATCTGGAAATTTGTTGTTGAACTATAAATTTTTCCATGTTAGGTGCAAGCCTGATCAAAAGCTTAGTTAAGCGGATCAGATCTTCTATATCTGTTATGATATTCTTATCATGTTTTATTAAATCTTATCTATGTGTCGACCAATTGGCATCTTTAGCTACGTACACCGGGCCTGGCTTCTATGTGCTTCATGCAATTCCGATGCAATGTATTGATCAGGGTGTTGTATTTCGTCGCAGTTTGCATTAGTTTGTAATAACTTTTTCTTTTGAATACAAAAAAAAATTTATCCACATATTTACGTGAATTCATAATAAAAATATGGATAAAATTTAATAAAATATTATTAAAATAAAATAAGTAAAAGCTAAGCAGTCCTTAACCTAAGTCCATTTTTGCTCAAGTATATCAAAAAAGTTCAAGTTGTACTTGTATATATGTTTCTAGTTAAAAAATATATAAAATTCAAGTAAACTTCTTTCTTTCAACTCATGCTGAATTTGAGTGCCTAGAATGGTACAGCTTTTATTGTTTTCACTTTCCACCTCCAAATTCATAGATCTTGTTAGAGTTTAATTTTAAAGAAAATCTCAGCTCATTTTATTTTTAATAGTCTAATTAACTAAGATTTGTTATGACTTTTTACTATCGTCCGACCGTTACTGAGGCTTTTGCTTCTGTTCAATACATAATGACTGAGGCTAATTTTGGTTGGTTAATCCGATCAGTTCATCGATGGTCGGCAAGTATGATGGTTCTAATGATGATTTTGCACGTATTTCGTGTGTATCTCACATTGAACGTTAAATTAAATCTTCCTTTAACCTTAAGTTTATGTACAAATTTTCAGTTAATTATCAAATATATTTAAATAAAATTTAAAAATGCGTTAAAATTTTGTTAATCAAATTTTAAAAATAATCTTATTTTATAATATAATTTTTAATGTCTTAACTTTATCAAATAAGCGAGTCACAATTTTAAATATATATTTATCTAAAAAATTAAAAATAAAATTAATAAAAATAAAAATTACGTTATAAATTTAAATATTCTCTTAACCTGTTCATTTATATTGATAAAATATCAATAAAATAATATTTTAAATTAAATTATTTTACTTTTATAATTTAAATGTTTAATTTAATTTTTTAAAATATAAAACAAATTAAAAATTTAACAAAATTTACATATCTATATTTTTTTTTATTTTAACACTTTTGATACTTAAAAGAAAAAAATTGTAAATAATTTCTTAATCAAATGTTAAAATTAGATACTTTTTTTTTGAAAATTAAAATTAGATACTTAGAATATTTAACTTAAAAAAAGGAATATTTAATTAAACCTTCAACTTAAGTTAAGAAAGTTAATTCTAATCTTTAAAGAATATCACGGGAAAAAGATTTCTTAAAAATCTTATCTAACACAGTTTATGAATTTGAAGCTATGATTCTAATAAATTTGCTAAGTGAAACTGAGATTCTAATAAATTTGCTAAGTGAAACTGACTCCGATAAGAAGATTAAGATTAGATACTCAAAGTTAACATTACAATTATACTCTTTCGTTATATTAATTTTTAATAATAAAACAAATACAACTTTTTACATCAACCAAAAAACAAAATATAATCTAAACTTCAAATAAAAATAAAAAATAAAATGGAAACGTTGGAGCCTGATTTAAGCTTACCTAAGCGGACAAAAGCAATGATACAAAAATTTCCTCGTTAATCTGCATAAAATCAAATAATTTTACATCTTCATTTGCAAAAATTAAATCAATCACCTAAAAAAAAGAAGTAAAGATTAAATAAAACAAACTAATAATAAAAAAGGAGCTAATTAACCATTAGAATCAAAATCTTTCATAATTTGCACTATTTTATATGTAAAAATTTATAATTATAATAACTTTATTTAATAAATATCAAATACATGATAATTAAACCATAAGTATACCTTCATTATCATATATTTGTTCGAAAAAACTTTCATTTAAAAGAACGGTCTTCGTACCTTTATATATAAAAAAAATATAAGATAATATGATAAATGATTGTTAAAATAATAAAAATGAAAAATAACAAAACATAAAGTAAAATGTTTACCTTGAAAAATTTCAGCACCTAACCAACTTCGAGTACACATTAGAGCTTCTACAATCTTAGGATGAAGTAGACTATAACGAGTACTCACTATCTGACTATCACTACTAAAAGTAGACTCCAAAGCAATTATAGATACTGGAACTACTAAAAGGTCTCGTGCAATTGCTTGCATAATTGGATAATCACCTCCATACAACTTAACCATGATAATATGTCAAATTGTACATTATTAATCGGGGTCACAATATCTGCCTCTAAATATTTGTCCAATTCTATTCTATTATAAGAAGTCCTATCTTTTTTTTCCTTGATGAATTCTTGAAATTGAGAGATCAAACTCTCACATGTTGCATTAACAATAGATGAAGATGAAACTGATACTGAAATACTACAATCATGATATTTGTCTATTCTTAATTGATAATCATTAAACAAATCATACCATACTTGTTTAATGATATCAATATGTGCTTCAATCTGATGACCATATAACTTTTGATAAAAAAATTGTAACCCCTCCATCTTATATCTCGGATCCAACACAAAAATGGTTGCCACGATATAACTTACTGTAGACCGATAAGCATTGAATTTCTCCATCATCTGCTTTGCCATAATCTGAATCACCTCATTGGAATCAAAAACCCAATCAGATAATGCTTGTTTAATCTCGCACATATGGCTAAAGCAAATATGCGAAGTTGGATTTTTTGTTCCTGATAATAGCTCTGTGATATTATGAAAAACCGCTAACTTCGCACAAATTGCTTTAACCAATTCCCATTGCTCTTGTGTCAGAAAACAAGTATACTGAGAATATCTTTGTCTCAACCTGATAAATACTTCAATATACTTAGTTGCCGATTCTAACATCTTAAATGTTGAATTCCATTTGATTGGACAATCCAAAATCAACTTTTTTGTGCACGGAATGCGTAGTTGTCCTGCAATTTCTTCAAAATTTTCAACTCTTTCAAGTGTCTCACTCCAATAGACAATACTATTCCGGATTGCCTCTACCTCTTCCTTTATTACTTCCAGCCCGTCCTTCACCATCAAATTCACAATATGCTTGAAACAACGCATACGAAATAATCTCCCATCCATCAACAATCTCTCAACTGGTAACTTGTTCTTCAATTTTTCGATCGTAACTTCATTTGTGTTATAATTGTCCAAAGTTATGGTTGAGAGCTTGGAGTCAGATGTTCCAATCCATTAAGCACTTGGCCAATATAGTTGTTAACTTTTCACTTGTATGAGGCTTCGACACATATATAACACTACCATTTAAAAATATGAACAAATATAAATTATAACATAATTAATAAATAAATGATAACAAATTAAAGAATATTATTTACCTCAGGAGTGAACTGCATAAAATCCAATCATTGTCAATATAATGTCCTATCACAGCCATATAACTATTTTTTTGATCGTTGATCATCCACATATCTAATGTGATAGTTACCTGTCCATGAATACTCAGACAATGTCTTCAATATCAAATTCTTTTGATCTTCATATATGTTGAGGATGTCTTTCTTTACATCATTTCGAGTTGGGACCTTAAAGGTTGGTTGGAGTGAGGTGAGCAACATCCTGAAATTTTGGTTATCGACAATGGAGAGAGGTTATTCATCATCAACGATCATCTTAGTTAGCAAATACTTTGATCTATTATAGTCATAACTTGTGACAGTCATCTCACTCTTCCCTTTCATTAGGTTAGGAGTAAAAAAATGTTTGACCTCTCATCTTCCTTTTATTGCATGACTCTACGTGTCTCTTCAAATGAGAAGTTTCAACTTTAGAACTCCCAACCAACATTTTATAACAATACTTGCATTTGGCCTTTTCAATTCTATCATCTAATTTGATCTTAATGAAATGATACCAGACATCACTTCTTAAACTCAAAGAATTGGTTCCTTCAACTTGAACTGTTTCTTCACTTGATATATTATCAGGTACTAGATTAGAGCTCTCCATCGGTATATTGTCAGGTACTAAATCAGAACCCTCAATTGAATGATTACGCTTATCCATTTGAAACAGTCAACCAAAGAAACATGATATGCTTGAATATATGAATGAACTCAAATACAACCAACCAAAGAAGCATGAGAAATTTGTACAATAAATGCTTCTACATCAAACCAAAGCAACAATATTGGAAATAAAAAGAAACAAACTTGAAAAAAAAAAATTACTTAAACAAAAACCAAAAGCTATTCTATAATGCAAAGAGGTAGCCATAAATGTGTCAGCTCCAGAATCACAGCAAAGTATAGGTATTTTATGTACACGTATATAAGCTGATATCATGTCCGAGTATAACTTCAAGACAAGATATGATTAATAGTCAAGCTAGAGATACTATAATTGCAGTTTAATAACCAATTGCAAAGCATGAAAGTCATACCTCTAAAGTACCCAAAAGTTGCTCGCGCATCCTTTCATTTATGCGAACCAAACTTGGACCCTCATTCTTTGGAAAAACTCGTGGCATTTGCTCAATCAAAATAGTTTCATTCTCATGGCCGATTATAAACAAAAAATAAAATATAAAAACATCTATTAAATTACACCCAAAAGTAAACACTAAGAAAAGCAACAAAATTCAGGCATCTACCTTCTTTACTTCTCTTTGAATCCCATTCCCCCTAGACCAATCACCCTTTTGTATATTGAATGGCCTTTTGTTGAAATCATTGCCCACCCCGATATTTCCTTCCTCAACCAATTGCTCTTTACTGGCATCATTCTCTATTATTTCCCCATCCTCCACGTTTAAAAAATATAAATGAGCACCGCCAATGTCCACATGATGATGATCAATAGTCTTCCATATATATAGAACAAAGATAACTATGTATCTTCATTTAGTTTGTTAATTTAGCACAAAAACATATACTTTTACAGAAATTGAAACTTCCTATGACCAATAACATCATACAAGGTTTCTTAAGTCAATGTTTCCTCACAATAGGTGCCTCCTAATGCATTATTAAGCCTAAAAGTACGGAACTATCTGAAATATAACTTTTTAAGTGAAAATCAGCAAGAAAGTTCGAGACATGAATGAAACAGCAAACAGATATCCAGAGTTACCTTGACAACACCAGACAAAAGGCGGCGTTTAGGTGGAGGTTGATCTTCTGCTTCATTTCCATCTTCCTGAAACTATCCAATTTTATGAACATACAACTATTAAGAGGGACGTATACCAAACATTTATCTGCAACCTTGCATGAAACCATAGGAAAATAAAAATAAAATAATAACAATTACCGGCCGAACAAGGCCACCTTTAGGAGCCACATTGGCGGCGAAGTGGCGAGGACCAGCAGCTGACAAACCTGGAGGACTACGAAAGCCAGGAGGACTACGAAGGCGCTCGGTAATCTGAGATTTGCAGATAAATAAACCAACAAATCACAAAAAAGAAAAAAAGAACAGCAGTCCAGTCCCAAAGGGGACACACCACGCAGCAAAGAGCAAGATAAGAGACGAGAAGAGAAAAGGATACCTGGCGCTGTTGGGGAAGAAGCTCATCAACCTCTTGCGGGAGCTCTTCTTCAGTCTTCTTGACGGCGGTGGAATCCATCAGGGCAGTGAAGTTGGTTCTGAGTCTCAGAGATGTTAATAAAAAAAGAATTAACATTGTTGCTTTATTAGTTAAAATTTTGATATTAATTAATTAATTAATTATTATATAAAATATTAATTATATTTATTTATTTAATAAATATATAAAAATCCTAGGCAAGGGTTTTATAGCTATCGAGGCGCCTGGATTTGTTTCACGAACTCTCAGACCAGACATCACTGCCCTGATGGGTACCACAGCCGTCGAGAAGACTGAAGAAGAACTCCGACAAGAGATCGATGAGCTCCTTCGCCAACAGCGTCAGGTACTCATTTATCTTTTTCTTCTCTTCTCTTTTTCTTTGCTCTGTGTTCCCTCTGCGATTGGATGGTTTAGTTTTTTTTGGTTGGTGACTAAATCTCTTTGTGTTGGTTTACTTGTCTGCAAATCTCAGATTACTGAGCGTCTTCGTGATCCTCGTGGACTCCGAAGAGGAGGGTTGGCAGCAGCGGGTCCTCGCAACTTCGCCGCCAATGGGGCCCGTCAACGAGGCTTTGTTCGGCCGGTAATTGTTGTTATTTGTTTTGTTTTTCTCTATGGTTGTTTTTACATGCAAGGTTGCAATTAAACGTTTGGTATACCTCTCTCTTAATTGTTTATGATCATCAAATTAGATGCTTTCTCTTTTCTTCCAAAATCTTGCTGGTATTTTTTTTAATACTTATAAAGGATTGTTAAATGACATTTCTGGATAGTTTCAGGCAGATAGAAATGAAGTGGAAGATCAACCTCCAGCCAAACGGCGCCTTTTGTCTGCTGTTGTCAAGGTAAATCTGGATTCTGTTTGTGGTTTCATTCTTGTCTTGAACTTAGTTGCTGATTCACTAAAAAAGTTATATTTCAGATAGTTCTTACTTTTAGGCTTAATAATATATTAGGAGGCAAGTACAATGCGGTGCAGTTCTATCATGTTCTTTATCTGTACTTGTTTTTGTGATTCACGGTTGTGACATGTGAGTTTTAAACATGCGCTTATCATTTGAACAAATACAAGGAAAATTTAACTTGTCTTGTATGATGTTATTGGTCATACGAAGTTTCAATTTTTTTGTCATGATCGGTTCTCAATTACTGTCAAAATTTATGTTTTTGTGCTAAATTAACAAACTAAATGACGATACAAAGTTACCCTTTTGTTCTACATATATGGAAAACTGTTGATCAGATGGACATTTCTTGTGCTCATTTACACGTTTCAAACTACAAATTTTTTTGAAGGTAGAGGATGGGGAAATAACAGAGGAACTTGAATCAGAGAATGATGCCAATAAAGAGCAGTTGGCTGAGGAAGGAAATATAGAACTTGGCAAGGATGATCATTCTGATGAAAGGCCATCCAAGTTACAGCAGGGTGGTTGGTCTAGGGGGGACGGGATTCAAAGAGCAGGAAAGAAGGTATATGCCTCAATCTTGTCTCTTTTCTTAGTGTTTACTTATGGGAGTGACTTATAGATGTTTTTGTCCTTTGTTGTTTACTTATTAATTGGCCAGGAGAATGAACCTCTTATGACTGAACATGTGCCACGAGTTTTTCCGAAGAATGAGGATCCAAGTTTGGTTAGCAGAAATAAAAGGATGCTCGGACAACTTTTGGGAACCTTAGAGGTATGGCTTCCATGCTTTGCAACTGGTTATTCAACTGCAGTTACAGTATCTCTAGTTTTGCAGCAACACTTGCAACTCTTCTGTTTTATTTTAAGCTCTGGTGTTTTGTCAAATAGATCATGCCGAAAACAATGATTTGTTTTCCCAAAATCATAACCTCCACGCCTTTTTGTCTGAATAAATATTTACTGTATATATTGGTGGTAAATTGGAAAAAGGAAGTTGTCTAAACCTCAATGGCCATGCCATTAGTATAAATGCGGAATATTTAAAACACTTTTGTCAAATTCATCAATTGGGATAAATGTTTGACAATTAACATGCCTGCATTTGTTACGATGTGTCTATAATTAGAAGATAAAGGAGCATGGTTGTAATATTTTACTGACTGGCTTACCTCCAGTCTATACTTATGTTTTATTCTTTCATACATGGAGAAGTGCTTCTAATGTTTGTTTAGCTAGATAAAGCCTACATTTTTGTAAGAATAAATTAACCCCTATTGGGTATTGATGGAGTAGCCTAGTGGTTGACACTCCCTCTCTGTGATTAAGAGGTCTTCAGTTCAACCTTGGTAGAGTGGGTTGAAGAAGGGAATTATCCTTTACTCTGTAATCCAAATCACTTATGAAGGAAATATATCTTTTTGTGATTACAAAAGCTCATTTTTCATGATGTTGAAATTGTTTGAGTTTGCTTGCATGCTAAATGCATTAATTCATCATATTTCTATTGAGTACTTGCATTATTTAAGTCTTTATTAATTATTGTTGCTTATATACTTTGATTATTTTGGCTTACGTTAGAAGTTCAGGATAGAAATATGAAAATTTATCTTAATTAATTGTTTAAGGTAGTCTGTAAACAAAGAGCATAGCATAGCTAGAAAATGGGATGCAAGAAAAGAAACGAATTGGTGGTGTTTTTACCTATATATGTACATTGTCCAACCCCAGCTAACCCTAAATGAATATTATATACGAATTAAAAGCAGAGACCAGTTATGGGGATATCGACAAGCCAGAAGTCATATTTATAGTAAGAGACTGACAGTTTCCAACAGGAGATTAGATGCCAACTGCTTGATATATTTTATTGCATATACCTATTTATATGTGTTCATTTCATTATATTTCTATTGAGTACTTGCATTATTAATATTTTTTCTTGTTATGTCAGAAATTCAGGAAAGACGATATGAAACTTTCAGGGACTGAAGCATACATTCAAAGGTCAAATGCTTTGCAAAGAGTAAGTACGGCAGTTAATACTATCTAAACAGTATGTTGCATTTGAAATCACCTGTAAAGGCCTTGTTCAGGAAATTAAATGGTCCATAAGTAAAAGCTTCATTACTATTCCAACTTAACAATTATAAACCAAGTTGACAATTATAAATTTATATTGAGATTTAGTAGCAAACAATCAACGTAATTCTTCATGCTGTTATTATTCTGGTTGTGTTGTGAGTACATTATAATATTTCTCTATTGTGAAGTGTGTGGAGTATGTTTGTATTTAAGTGGTTTTATGTTTGATTAGGTTGTGTCCTGAACTAAAACAACTTCTCAAAGCGTTTTAAGCTTTGGTCTAATGTAACAACTTGATGTCTTCCTCTTATTTAGGCAGAGCAGAGAGCACGTGAAGAAAGTGAAAGGCTGAGGCAGCAAGAGCGTGAAAAAATAGCAGAAAAGAGGAGGAGAGATCTGGTGTGTTTTTGCATATGCTATCTTTAGAACAGTTGGATTCAAAATTAATGTGGTATAAGCAAATCATCTTTACTTTCTTTACTCTCTGTCCTTTGCTAAATTAGGTTCTCAGAGCTCGAGTTGCTGCGAAAGCCGAAGAAAAGAAGTTGGAGTTGATGTTTCTTTGGTGGACGGAGCATCATAAGAAACTTAGCAATTTTATAAGGTATAGTGTGCTACCGTTTGACGTAAAATCTTCCCTTTTTTTCCAATTTCTTTCGGAGATAGAATTTTCATTATTAATTTCCTTATAAGTAATCATTGTTTGGTGCAGGTTATTTTTAACTTTGGTCCAAAAGTGTCCATATTCACAATTTTATTGAGACAAAGATAAGTTTCCGTTCATATGCATAGTAACCTTGAACAAAGTGGACAAGTGAATGCTTCCTACTTTCAAGAACTTAAGGGTCATATTATTGCCTTTTTTTCTCCCATTGATTCATCTTAATTGCTTATGTGATGTTCATTTCAGGACCAAGGCAGAGCCTCCAATTTATTACTTGCCCAAAAAACCGTTGGATGAAGCTGCTGCCATACTTGAACAGCATAAAGAACAGGTGAGTTACTTGGAACTTTGTAAAATAAAACTTTATTCCGCGGGCCTATATTCTGATGAAAACAATGCAAAGGACGTGCACCCGTTGTCAAATTTCTTCTAAAAAGGTTGAAAATCTAGTGCTCGGGTTTGCTTTGATTGTTTCTTTTCTTTCATTTTTATGCTTGTTTTTCCATGTAAACAAGAAATGGTTCTTTTTATTGGTCCATTGTATGACATTCAAAACATGTGTTTGCTGGAAAAGGAAAAGAATGGAAAGAAAGTCTGGAGAAAATGGGCAGTGATGCTTTAGACTGTTAAATGTTGCAAACTATTGGTTTGGCAAAAATATACGAGTCTTGTGTAAACTTGAATTTGATTTATTATTCAACTAATATGTTTTTATTTTCAGATATTTTCCCAATGGAAAGCTGCTAGGAGGGAGGAACTATCAGAATATCAGAAGCAGGTGGCAGATCAGTATCTGGAAAATGTTGAAAAGGAGTTGGAGAGGTGGCAAAATGCTAGGAAAGCAAGAAGAACAAGCGATGATGCAAACTTGCAGGAGACAATGGACAAAGAGTTGGACACTCACAGGCTTGAACATGGTCCAAAAACCAGAAAGATACCTGGTGGAAGCAACAATGAAGATGAGGAAGATGTGGAAGATATAAATGTCGGGGAGGATGACATGGATGATGTTTTAGGTGTTGATGATAACAGCCGGAATGGGAACAACGGGAGAGGTGACGATACGGTCAAGCCGGATGTTGAGGGTACCAGTACCAGCACCAGCCTAAATACCAACAATCCTGACCAGGAATAATTTAGAATGTGTTGTTGACATTACTCTTTTCTATGTTACTTTTGTGCTTAATCAGTTGTGATTATGTATCAGATGCATATTGAGAACATTAGTTTCTTTTTTTTTTTTTCTCTTCCTTTATATCCTCTCTTCAACTTGTCTCCCTTAGTATTACGATATCTTGATACCCATTTTGTTTTCTCTTTTGGTTTTTTGGGTGGACTATTCCTTATGTTCCCTCTGATGTTTTCGTACATTTATGTTCTGTAATAGAAGATAGAGTGCAGATCTGTATTAAGCCCTTAGGTTGTAGCTTGTGGACTTGGATTCATTGTTTTGGGTAACACGACGTAGTTTGGTCAAGTAATTCTTCATAAATTATATAGTTAGTTTTAATAAAATAAGTGATTAATTATATATTTAGTTTTAATAAAATTCAATTTAATCTTATTATTAATATTATAAATATTAATTAGGATTAGTAAAAAAATTAGAAGAAGAAAATTAATATTTTCTGATGAAAGATTACGTCATTTTTCTTGTATATCCAACTTAAATTTAATTTAATAATTATTAATTGCAGAAAAATTAATTAAAGTTAGTCAAAAGGTTGATTAATGTTTTCTAATTAAAGATTATAAGCCTTTTCTTTTATATATCCAACTTAAAATTATATTTTTGAGATTACTTAATTTAAAATTTTCTCTTGCACAACCTAAATTCTTAAACCAACTTTATAATTAGGGATAACAATTTAGTTCGAGTTTGGAACTCAGTCAACTTAGATCGCTAAATTTGTAGTTCGAAACTTAAATATATCAAATATAAACGATGCCATTTTTAAGTAATATATCGTTTTTAATAAAATGATATTGATTTCAAAATTTACTTCATGTTGAATTTCAAACTAGAGAAGACATTTAAGCTCCGGCTTGACCTAGGTCTCTCCAGTTTGACTTAAGATCAATAGGTCAAGTTTGAGTTGATTGGACATTTGCTTAGGCCATTAATATCCAACCTAAGGCCTGATAATTATAAACAAAACGATCTCATTTTTTATTTTTTAGAAAAAAGAAAAAATCAGCTCAAATTGGGCTTCTTTGGGCTCAATTGGGTCTCTTATTATGGTTAGCTTAACCTATTATCGTCTCTACTCTAAACCATCCAAATTCGACCAGGCTCAAGTTTATGTTCATATTCGATTGAGTTTTGAGCCGAGTCTAGACTTGATTAATTTGGGATTGGACTCAGGTCCACAGCTCAAGCCTAACGATGATGAAAATTATTATTATTTAATCATTTTATATTATCCTATCTAGGAAGCAAGAGAACTGCCTCACTGAGTCTTCTTTTCTCCGTGCCTTTTCCTCTCTCTGTCTTCTTTCTCTTTACCTTTGAAAAAGCAGAGAAAGCAAATTAACACTCTACACAAGAAGAAAAGGAGGAGGAGGAGGAGAGGAAGAGGCCGACATTACCTAATAATGCCGCCAACTACCACGCCCAACGGCGACCACCGACCACCACCACCAGCTCCTGCTTCTAATACTCAGCCTCCCCGCCACCATCCTCCCCGTCACCACCCCCCATATTATGTTCCTCATTCTTCTTCTCCTTCCTCCTCCTCCTCATCAGCTTCATTAAAAGGGTGTTGCTGCTGTCTCTTTCTTCTCTTCTCATTCATTGCCCTTCTGATTCTAGCCGTCACTCTCATTATCATCTTAGCTGTGAAACCCAAGAAACCCCAGTTCGATCTCCAACAAGTGGGCGTCCAGTACATGGGAATTTCCACTCCCAACCCCAACTCTCTCGACCCCACTACTACCACCACGACAACCAGCAGTTATGGCCTCTCCACCACGACCACCAACGCCGCCGCCGCTTCCCTTTCTTTAACCATCCACATGCTCTTCACCGCCGTTAACCCAAACAAAGTAGGCATCAAGTACGGTGAGTCCAGGTTCACCGTCATGTACCGTGGCATCCCATTGGGAAAAGCTTCTGTTCCTGGGTTTTACCAGGAAGCCCACAGCCAGAGACAGGTTGATGCCACCATCATCGTTGATCGGTACAGCTTGATGCAGGCTGATGCTGCCGATTTGATTCGAGACGCCTCTTTGAATGATCGAGTTGAGCTCAGGGTTTTCGGTGAAGTTGGTGCCAAGATCCGTGTTTTAGAATTTGACTCCCCTGGTGTTCAGGTCAGTTCTCATTGGTTTTCTTTTTTCTTCCACGTTTCCTGAATCCCATTGTTTGTTCAAATCTTTAATTTTTCGTTCTTACAATCTAATTGTGATGTCTGCGAAAATGGGTTTTTGATTTTCAATTTAGTTCTCATTGTATCTGTTCTCTGATAATATTCCCAAATCTCTGTTTCTGTTCCGTAATCTCTGCGAATCTCTGTTTCTTTTCTGTACTAATCTCTGTACATCTCTATTTATGTTCTGTAATATTCTCCCTAAACCTCTGTTTCAGGTCTGTACTTAACCTCCCTAAACCTCTGTTTCTGTTCTGTACTAATCTCTCTAAACCTCTGTTTCTTCCATAACTTGGTAAGCTGGTTCTGAAATAATTACAATAAATAAAGAGAAAGAAAAAGACAATGTACCCTGCAACCACTAGCTTCTGTTCTGCTCCCACTTACTCGAGTATTTCTCCCTACTACTAAAGTATGCACCCCAGTTCGTGTTAACGTGCGCCACGTTGATTCTCTCTTGCTTTTTAAGTTTTTTTGATAAATGAAAAAGTTTTCTTGAGGAAGGGAAGCAGTAGAGTTTGTCGTCTTCTCTTCTTTTTAGGTATATATATATATGTTCTTTTGCTAATATGCCCCTCTTTGTTTTACTCTTATCCTATAATTGCTTCAATGCGCTTCTACTTTCTTAAGAGTTTGCATTCATGCCCTTGTCCTTTTATGGAATAATTTGATTCCTTTTCTCATTTTTCCTTTCTCGCAAAAGCATCCATAACTGTAACCTTAAGTAAGCCAATGAATTAATTGCTAAAGTTGCTTTCTTTGTACGCACCAAGAGAGTGGGGCAACATGGGGACAGGATGATGAGATATTTCTTTATAAGAATGTCTTTTCTGGCTCTTGCTTTTCAATTTCTAAGACACCGCTTTGTATTAACTGCTTACGGCCACTTTTGTCATTTATCGGGTGGCAATGCGTCGGGCCAGTTTGGGTTAGATCGGTCCGATTTCTCATGATCAGTTTGAAAAAAAATTGAGTCTGTGTTATAGGCTAAATGGGATTTAGTCCATTCCATCGGGTTGGGTGGGGTTGGACTTAAATTTCGTTGCCACCTTTTGTGATTAGGTACTTGTATATTCTATAATAAGTTGATTAGAAAGTTAATGCTATGGATTGGATGACTTTGCCCACTTGGGGTTGGATTAGGATGATGTTGTTCTTAAAAGAATTTGTGAACTGTGTTGTATTTGTTTGATGATACATAGACTAAGTTTTGCATTATGACTTTGTGAGGTGTTTGGAGATGGTGGTAATTAGGGAGATGATATGACAGAAACAGCATGTATCTTCCTACTGGTGTAGGAAAGAAAAAGTCTTTGCTTCTACCCTGTTCATGTCTATGTAATGACATTTACTGGGTCCTTGTGGCCCCACCCAATGGCACAATTCGTATGATGGAATCAAGTATAATTGACATGTTGGCCTGGACCTGGCTTGAAATTAGTGGGAAAGTCCGAGTGGCCGGGCATGGATTCAGGAAACTAAACTGGTCTGAAACAAAAAGCTTAAAGGTAGATCGGACTTTTAGATCCGATTCGGACCCACCTATTGTGATGCATAATTGCAAGTCATGTACATTTGGAATGAGTAGCACTATGACTGCAATGTGGAAATGTAAATCTTATCAATCTTTTTTGACTTTGTGCATCCTGAGTTGGTTTATCTTTATATGTCCAGGTATCAGTGGATTGTGCAATTGTGATAAGTCCAAGAAAACAGTCACTCACTTACAAGCAGTGTGGTTTTGATGGATTGAATGTCTGAGTTTTGTGTGCTTCAATCTATGGCTACACACATGTAAAGAGGAGAGATCAATAGAACAGAAGAAGAAGACGAGGAGCAAAACAATGACTTCTCTTTTGGTGGAAAAGGGTAAAAGTAGAAACAAGAAAGTCAAAGAAGGCAGGCCAGGATAATGGAGTTCATTGTCACTCATATTGATGGGTTAAAAAGAAGATAACGTTAAGAGCTTCAAGCTTAAGCTATCAAGTTGAATGTGTTGTAATTGGGAAAAAAAGTCTTCCCAAGATTTTTTGCAAATTCTTTATTGTCATTGGTTTACTTCTTTGGAACCACGACTTTCTGCCTTCCTGTAAAGCCTTTTTCATTCTTCTAATCCTAATGCCTCCTTTCCAGTTTATAACAAGTGTCGTCTCTCTCTCTCGCTATAGTAGCATAATTAGTATTAACTTGATTGTTCAAATATAATTATTCGTTTGGCATAAATTTACACGGTAACACGCATCAATAACTTGCAAATTACGTATCAGAATTATTAGAATCAAATGACAAGTGTAAGAATACTATAGTTGCGTTTGGATCTGTAGTGCAGTGGAGATAAATATTTGTTTACCGTACTTTCTAAACGTAATCATATGTTTGACTCTGCGATTGAACAATTAGATGTTGGAAAAAATGTATATTACCCCATAAATCGATAAGTAGAAAAAGAGTAGTTGTAAGAAAGAGCTTCTGTGTAAAAATTTTACTTTCTATTAATGGCCTTCTAATAATTATTATTTTCCATTACACCCTCAACTAATAAAAAGCAAATCTAACGTATCGTCTTATTCTTTTTCTCTAGCTAATAATATATTTTTTATAAAATATTTAATTTAATTTATTTATATTTTCTTATTTTAATTTAATATTTTCTTATTTATAATTTGAATTTATATAATTAATAATATCTTTTTATGAAATATTTATTTACTAAATTTATTTTATTTATATTTTTATTTTAATTTAATATTTTATTATTTATAATTTTAAATTTATATAACTAATAATATATTTTTATGAAATATTTTATTT
>JANZXR010000171.1:1589069-1651145 GCA_027575705.1 Erythroxylum echinodendron | reverse complement strand
TATTTTATTTATTAAATTTATTTTATTTATATTTTCTTATTTTAATTTAATATTTTATTATTTATAATTTTAAATTTGTGACATAATATATTTTTTAATTATTTATACAATAATTAATAATTTATTAAATCAACGAACTTTTTAACCATCTTATCTCTTTTCAAGAATCACAATAGCACTTCCAAACATTTATTTTTACGTTTTAGTAGTTACCAAAATAATTTTAACAAGTTATCAACCGCCACCACTCTCTCAAACTAAGCCTATGTTCGATTTAAACTTTACAAGCTACCCAACTCATGATCTGATCTCCAAAATCTTACCAGTTCTTAAAGGAGGTTGAGTGAACTTAAAGACTGTCACATTAGACATGTAAATTCTACGCAGTTCCATATTTTTGACAATACAATTCCAACCCCATGCAAATTAAGATTCTGATTGCAGTTGTGTGAACGAAGGCCTATGACAATTTTGACTTCTTGCGTTACTCAAAAGTATGGTAAGAAAATCAAATTGGCTGTCTTCATGCAGTAAAAAGGAAACAACTCATTTTTAACAAGCCAACATCAAATCAGAAGTTCATAGCTGATTCTCCCCAAGCTTTAGGGAAAAAATAACTGATATCCATTGTCAAGTAAAAAAGTGAAAAGAATCTCAATAGAAGTTAACATACAATCCTCTCTAGTAGTACAACTTCATCAGTCAAAGCCTCTATAGCAGCGATCGTTCATGATCCACGAGGCCCATCACACCGAGAACACATACAACAATTCATCAGATCAAAAGCTTCTCAATGGCATCCTGCATTTCAGTGACAAATGAAAACATGGCTTGGTTAAATTTCAACAGGGTCGGTACAATTTGAACTTGAGAAACAAATCTCAAGTTAAGTACCTTGAGTTGTTGTATTTGGCTTTTCAATTGGCTGCCTTCATTTGAGGTCACAGAACAAGCAATCACAGGCCTTGTAACACCGCAAGCTCTGCCAAGTGCTTGCTTTGAAGGGACAAACACATAGGGAACATTCTGCCAAATTCAGATAGGGAAGTCAATAATAGTGCATCGGTAAAAACACATTTTGGTTAGAAGTAATAAATAATAGTATAATACAGGTAACAGCATGCTAGAGAACAACTAAAGAGGTATAACATTGCTTCCAACTTGCTATGCATAACAAACTCATAGATTTGAATATTCAGATCAGAAATTCGTCATCAAAGTCCTTTCAAAATGATTCACTGGCCAAACCAAATAAATGCCAAGTTGAAAGGATATCAGCACGTTCAATTAGGTGAATCAAGTCAGAAATTACACATGTATATGAACCATAAAGCATCCTATTGAACAAGCCAAGACATGATAAATTGGATTACAAAAGCATAATGAACAGCTTAATGGATATCCAACAGAGACTACTGGTTACAAATAGCTTACACTAAGCAATCTTCAACTTAGGGCATAAGAGGCATAACTAAAATAGGGGTCCTTCGGCAAATAGAACACGCAATATATCTTCATTTAGAGTAAATTAAAAAGGTTTATAAATGTTTAAGCTTCATCTTCCCAGGTGAATTAGAACATTTCAGGATCCAAGAGTTCAAAACTTTAGGATCTTATTACAACTTCCCAAATTCAGAAAGGAAAAGTAATCATCAGACCAAAAAAAATACCCAAACATAGTGACAGAGGAAAAACAACTCAATGCCCATACATGAAATGAAAGGTAGAGACAGCATTTTATACCTTATCTTCAGCAAGCAAGGGAAGATGGAGAAGAATCTCGAGGGGCTCAGTGTCGGCGGCCATAACAACGAACTCAGAGATACCCCTGTTCAGAGTTTTAGTCGCTGAAAAAGAAGTAAAAGAGCAAGAAACCGAAATCAGAAACCTCCAAAAGAACCAATCAAAGAATTCTTTTTTCAGACAAAGACTAGACCTTCATTAGCCCCCTTCTTGAGCTGCTTGTAGTTGGCAGCTTGTTGAACAAGATCCAAGATTGTAATTGTAAGCTGGGCATCAGCCAAAGGGTATGCTTTCGGATTGACAGCTTCCCCAGTCTGTTGGTCAATCAACAAAGTAACGATTTAGTACAAAACCCTTTTGAAACTACAAACAGAGATTGAATCATAAAGATAGAGAGAATACCATTTTTTGTTGGAACGAGAAGGAGGAGGAGGCTAGGGTTTTGCTAGGGTTTTGGTCAGAGACAAGAAAAGAAGGTCCTTTGTTTTTTATTCAGTCTCTTAAATTATCTATTTATCCGTAAATCAAAAGTTTTATACTTCATTTTCTACGTATTATCTAACCGGATTTTAAATTTTATATTAATTAATAGCACGTTTGGAAACTTTTCGATTTGATTTATAGAGGAATTAAATTTAATTATATTTACGAGGTTGAATTAAATTTGATATGTATTGTTTGGAATAAATCTATAAATATTATAATTAAATTTAATTATATTCTTTAGAACACAATAAAAATGAAATTAACTATTTCATACGACTCTTTTTATCTTTAATTAAAAATAGTATGTAATAAATGTGTGTAAGTTTTGTAGTAATTTGTATATTTATAATGTATATATTTAGAAAAAGAATTTGTAATGTTTTGAAAAAAATTGGCTCTTTAATTTACATACCAAATTGGACTATTTAAGATATGAATTGAATTTATAAAAAAAATAAGATTCAATTACATAGTTGAATTCAATTTATCTATTTTTTACTATTCCAAACTTATGAATTGAATTCAATTAATTTTTATTAATGAATTAAATCCATTTCATTGGATTCCAAATAATCAGAAACAAAATTTTGGAAATATTTTATTATAAAAATAATATAAGATGATTTTATTATATAAATACTCAAACAAAAAAATAAGTTTAAAGAGACTTTATTCAATTTTAAAGAATTTATATTTAATTGAAATTAAATTTCAATTAAATATAAATTCGATCAAATATATTTTAGCTTATTTAAAAACAAATTAATCTTATAAGCCAACTAGAGACTTGGTTTGTTGCCATCTTTATTGGGCATGGGGTCAAGTAGGATTGACTGGCCTTTCGTCGGCCTCGGATAGCTAAAACGGCCCGTTTGTCTGACTCGGATGGGCTCGTCGGAAGATGCTCATTTATTTTTAAAGCGAATTCGTTTTAAAATTTTTTGAAAAAATCAAATCACAAACTGAGTCACTAGCGGAGTCACGGGTTATTATCAGCTTGACTCGGCCCGAGCGAGTCCATTGATATTCCCACTCAAGCTCATGCCGCTGAAGCCGAACTGAGGCTTGACAATTATTGCGGAAATTGCAAACAAAAAAAACAAAAAAAACAAAAGATTTCGTTTTGTATTTTTAAAAACTCGAATCTTTGCTAGCTTTCACTCTCTGCTACTCTGCCTGTGGGGCAAACGAGGGCGAGAGAGTGAGATGGCGGTGGACAAAGAGAAGCTTGACGAAGAGGCCTCCTCCTTCATTCGCTTCTGCAGGATGGTTCTGGGTTGGGACTATTTTCGACTTCTCAATGAAGCTGAAGTAAGTACACAATTCACACTACATAATCCCAGCACTCTGTTTTGTTGTTTGTTCATTAATTGTAATCGAAATACGTGTTCTTTTTTTCTTTCATGAACAGAAGCAGAAAAAGAATGGTGGGAAAGAGGGTTCTGATTTGGGTTTAAAAGCAGTGAAGAATACATACAAAGACCTTGATGATTACTTCTCGACCTTTGAGCCACTTTTGTTTGAAGAGGTTAAATCTCAGATTATTCAGAAGAAGGATGATGAAGAAGGTCTTATTCTTCCTACTTCATATTCTAGTTTTCTTTTGCTTTCTGGCAATTTTAATTTTTGTTGTGTCTCTGTGTATTTTGATTCACATTTCCCATGAATATTAACAAATTTGTATGTTCTTCTTCTTTGTGTGTGCGTGTTGGGGTGGGGGTTCACAGTAACCGAATGGGTAATGAGGCTGGTGGTGGAATGCAATCAGGCAGATGGGTTTTTTTTGCCATCAGTGACTTATGGAGATGATGAGGGAGAAAAAATTGCGCAAAATGATCTTCTTCTTCTTTCCAAAGACCCTGTAATTCACTTTCATCTTTCTATATGCTCGACATTCCATTTTATCTGTTTGATGATGATGCTTATTCTCTCAAAAGCTTTCTTGTTTACAGTTATTTAAATTGATTTCAACTCTTCTTTCTATGTTGCTTTCTTGATTTTAACTTGCTACCTCGTGGTTTCATTTCATTGAAGATTAAAGATGGTGGAAAACTGCCTAAGACTTATGCATTTGCTTTGGTGGAGCACCGTCAGCATAATCTTCTTAGACTTAGAATGTATTTAGAGGGAGAAGTGAAGCACTTGGATGAAAATGTTATTGTTTCTTCACGACTGTTGAATATGAGATCTCATATCACTTCTCCTCTAAAGCCGGAGGAGAAACCCCTCTTCAGTCTAAAGGTGACCCATCCTTTTGCTGAAATCACGTGTAATTGTGGTTTCAATTGTTTCTTCTCCAATGCTTTAAATTCCAGATTCATTCTTCCAGTAGCAGGTCCTTTTCTTCACTGGAGGCACTTGATATCATCTCTTTCTATGTTTTGTAAGATATGAAAGGGAGGCTATTGGAATTGCATGTATTGGGCTTGATTGGTAACTTGAAAATCATGGAGTAACTCACTTTAGTAAATTGTTTGCTTTTATTATGAGAACATTCCTATATTCATCCATAACTTGAATACGGGTGGAGTAATTCAGATTATTTTTTGCAATGAACATCTAATGATAATCTGGAAAAGCATTTAACAGAGAAACCATTTACATTCTCTGCTATGCAAGGTATTGGAGGCCTTCAGTCACTTGTAGTTATAGTATCTTCAATTCTTTCATAGGTTACAGATAGCCTTTAAAACAATGCTGAGAGTTATTCGTTGACATGCCAGTGACTTTACGCCATGACTTATTATTATTGCTATATTCCAGTGACAATAAGCTTTGGTTGTTTTGTTTGACTGTATGCATTTGATTTCATAGTGGTGCAAGAAAATCTGCTTGAATAAACTTTGTTAAACATACTGTAATTTCTGTAATTGCATTAATTTTTTATCAAGTAGTTCGATTTATGCACTGACCACCGTGAATTCCCTTTTTTTCCCTTATACTTTTGTTCTTGTGCTTAGTGACATTAAGGAGCACATTTCTTATTACAATTGTGACTGTTGTATTCTGGTTCTCAATAAATTTCTGTCATATAGGAAATGGTTTGATGTTTTCTGTATCCGCAGATATGCAGCTTATCAACTATTTCTCGTGAATACTTAGCTCTACGGTCAGTGGGTTCTCTTCCATTCAAGGATTCGATACTGACAGCTGGGGATAAAATTTCCAGATCTGAAGACCATTCATGGAAAGTTTCTGAATCATTGCGTGAATACTTTGGAGGACATCTTAATAAGTCACAAGTAGAAGCTATTGATGTAAGTTATTACCAAGATGGAAATTGAAAAATTAGCAATTCATAATCCTTATGTATGTTGGTTGGGTTTTGTAGTTACATGAGACAAAAACTACGATAGTATGCCCTTTTATTTTCTCCGTACAGTAACATGGGAATTCTATTTCTTTATTTTTGCTGTGTTGACATATTGGTGGTCGATGCTATTATTGATACTGAAAAAGGCAGTGGATTTTCTGATAGTTTCTTTTAGTAGCATTGCATATGAGAAAGCATCTTTATTGGTTTAGCATTGTTTATTACGTTGTTAGCTTTTAATGAAAAAGAAAATCAACTTGATTGCCTCATCAAAAGAAGACAATCCAAAATTATCATTCCTGTCAACCTATTTGATCCAGTGTTAGAATATTTGTCAGGAATCTAATTATTGTTCTGAATTTCAATAGGATTTGTAAGTAATTATGTGGCCAAATTGAGATGACATTCCATTTGACAATTGTGAGCAAAGTCAAGTTTCTTTGTGGATTTCCCTGCATGGCAAGTTTCAATCGTGTATCTTGATTTCACATAAAATAATGTGCTATAGGAGTTATGGTACGACATTTAAAAATTATGTTATAGGGTGCGGAGTGAACTTGGTTTTATCATTAGATTACAATGTAAACAAAGTTTTTGCTTTAAAATTGATGCTTTCCTGTTGAATATTTTTTTGGATGATTCGACTAATCCAAGAAAGAGTGTTTACAGGCTAATTGGCATGTCTATAATTTTGTAAAAAATCAAAAGATTTTAACTAGTAGCAGCTCTAACTGTGGAAAATTGTCTGGGTAAAGGCTGCTACAATGGCATAATCTTCAATAGCGGATCTGATGGTCATTCTGTTCTTGTGTTGCATATCTTGTTTATGGAGTATGAAAGCAATGTTAATTTGAAGGACATTTTTGTTGCAGGCAGGCCTATCACGTCAACCATTTGTGCTGATACAGGTTTAGCACAAATCTTTTTCCTACTCACATTGTTTTCTTTACTAAATTTTGTAGTTGTTTATGCTAAAATATTAGACAGAAAACCTCTTTTTAGGCTTCTGCTTTTAGTGGCCTCCATTCTTTAATGTTCAGGATCGATAATCAACTTTGAGTTGAAAGAAAATATTGAATTTGCCATAGTATAATTCATTGGAAAACTTAAGTCTTTAAAGCTTGAATACTTCAATCTTCAAGCCAAGATTTGACTTTTTTTTTTTGGTTCTAAAGTAATTTGGTAACCCGTATAATAGATGGACCTTCCTGTCATTGAAAAAGCTGCCGAACTGTCTCTCCTTCATCCATCCATAGAAAGTGTAATATGTGAAGGAAAATGCCATTAGGTAGGAAATACTTGAAACTAGCAAAATATCTGTTATCAGAATGTCTTGTAGTAGGATTTTTTTTCTCTTTAATATTGATCTTGTAGGCTATCCCTTTACTCAATTTGTCTTTAAACCCTTAAGACAAAAGTGATATGGTGATAGCTTTAACATGATGCTATACATTGATGATATTGTCTCTAGTGTTTATGTGATGGCTCCTTAACATATTTATGTATGGATGATGATTACCAAATTTCTCTAGGGGCCCCCAGGTACAGGGAAAACACAAACCATCCTTGCGCTCCTAAGTGCAATCTTGCATGCTAGTCCAGCAAGAGTTGTTACCAAGTGAGCATTTAGCCCACTTTTTACTTTTCCTCATCCATCTTACATTCTCTGGGCTTTTATGATGTCATATCCTTTTAGTCTCTTATGGTTATTGATGCTCTTTTTTCCTTGTAGCGGTGGATTTCGAGAAATTAAATGCGGGCCAGAACTACCCCTTCATGAAAAGTATGTTTGATTGCTTGCTAATGTCCTTTGTGACTAACGTGTAAATTTGTTTCAACTACTTTCGAGAACATAAAGGCCCTTGCATTGTGACCAAACGTGTCTACTTCTCTAGACTTGTTGGATTCTGTGTCAAAACTGATATAGCACTGTTTGGTGACTTCTATTTGACATATTGCTTGGAACTTCTGATTTAAGCATAAAGTAGCCATGTATCCCCCATCTCATGCATCGTATTCTCAGTAAGCTATTATGGTAAAGATGTTCCAACTCCATGTAAGCAATTTTTTTAATTACTTGATTGTGGATTCAGCAATTGTCCGTCCTATTTATTTAACAATTATTTACTCTTCGCACAATGAGAATTGTGTTAATGTAGTTTCCATCAACATTAGCTATTGCGATCAACTTATAGACTTCTATTGCAAAATTCATGTCTATTGATTTGGTGGATGGTACTATTTAAGAATTTCCTATCCTATTGCCTGCATACATCAATATTCTTCCAAGTATATTGTGCTAATATTTTATATAATTCTTTAATGCTAAGATATCACAGGTAGAATTGTCCTATATCAAATAGGAAAATGACATTTATACAAGAAACAACCTATAACAAATTTTCTAAAGTTTTGAGTAAGAAATTATATATGGACGCACTAAAGCCTATTGTTTCCCACAAAATGGAAAAACTTGCATTGTTTGCAGGTACAATCATTGGCAACGTGCATCTCCATGGTTAATGGGTTGTAATCCTAGGGACTTGATTATGCCTATAGATGGTGATGATGGCTATTTTCCTACAACTGGAAATGAGTTGGTAAGTTGGTTTTGGACATGATAAATTATCATTTTTGGTAAGATATTTCCTAATCTAACTTGAGTGGTGCAGAAACCAGAAGTTGTCACTTCCAGTCGCAAATACCGTGTTCGAGTGTTGGTATGTGCCCCATCAAACTCTGCCCTTGATGAGATTGTGTTGCGCCTTCTTAGGAATGGTACTAGTTTTTCCTTACTAGCAGAAGCCTATAACTTATTGTAATGTTTGCTTTCTATTAGCTTGTGATAAATTGCTGGGTGGACCTTGGTCTCGTTGCTTGTTTCATTTAATTATAATGTTTTCCTGTCAGCTTGCTCAGTTTGTACTTTATCATATGGCTTATTTCGCCTAAAGTTGCGGTCAAGAAAATAATTTTGAAATAATCATTGATAGAGATTCAATTTCATTATCTTTCTTCAGTTTTCTCCTGTTCATATATTCTCCTTCCTGGAAATATATGCATATTTTCTCCTATTATTTCTTTGTAAATCCGGCTTATCCTGTCTTTTCAAATTTTCAGAGAGGGCATACCATCAGGGTTATCGCAGTAATCTGATTGCTTTGGAAATTTGATGGCTATCTTCAAAAGAAATTCATTTTGTTTTGATGATGAAGAATAAAACACTGCACAAGACCAACAAGCTTTAGGTGACTAAATTGCACCAGATAGTTCTTACTAGTAAGCACAAATGCCAACCCAAAGGAAAATTAAAAAGAGAATAATGTTGCTTTTCTCAAAATATTCTGTTTCTTATCAAAAGCCTTGCTGTATAAAGTTGCCTCAGCATTACGGTTGGTTGCTATGACTGAGCTGGTATTCTTTATTTTCTTTTGGCTGGAGTATCTAGGATGTTGATGCATTTGGGGCGAAGATGACTTTCCTTTCTTAGAATTTGATTGGGGAAGCTCATCAACTGAAATGATCAATTGAACCAGCATTTTTTACCATTCTTTCATTTGTTTGTTTTCTTCTTCTCTCTCTAACTTTGTCTCTCTTTAAGTTAACGTGGATTTCATCCTTTTTTTTAAAGTATCTTTTCTGTTTGATAAATTTGTAATAACATTTAAAAGAAGCCATTTAAATCATCTATTTCTGTTGACTCGAAAAGTTGCCCTACCTGACCACCTTTCTGCTTCCTTCTGATCTATTTAGATATTAGTTGAGGCTGAGGTGGACTTCAGCCAATCTCTTATCTTTTGTATCAATCTAAAACTATAAGGCATGCTGTTTATCGGTAATATGGGACGTGAATTTTTTATGTTCTTATTATTCTCATTTACAGGTATCTGTGATGAAAATCTCCGTACTTACAATCCTAAAATTGTTCGCATTGGTCTTAAAGCTCATCATTCTGTCCAGTCTGTCTGCATGGATTACCTCGTAAGTAGCTGCAATTGTAAAACTTCATCTTGCTATTGTTGCTGCTCCTATTAATGCTTGGAAGATCTTAAATATATCCTTAGGCTTTATATACTGGAACGTTTAAGGACGGAAGTTGATGTAGTTTGAAAGAGGACAAAATGTGGTTTTGTACAACACCCAAATGACAATCTTTATAGTTGATCTCCACTGTCTTTCGTACTAAAAAGAAATAAAAGAGAAACTAATGGAATAAAGTTCTAATATTTTGTAGTTTTCAAATTCTCATTGTTAATGGAAAGCAAAAATAAAGACAAACATGATTTCTGAAGTTGTGCATGCAATGACTGGCAACATTTCTTTTTTGACTATTTGTTGAATCATACAAGTGACTAAATCAATCTGTCATTTTCTGATTCCTGCTGGTGGACTATTAACTTCTATCATGAATACTAGCTTATTATATAATGCAGGATTGTCTAGAACAATGAACATGTTGCTGTCTAAGCCTTAGCATGTGTAAGTTTGAGTGTTTGCTTGGACCGTGGTTTACTGAGTTTTCTCCCTTTGCAGGTGAAGCAAAAACAAGCTGATTCGGCAGTTGATAAACAGAAACATGGAGCTTCTGGAGGGGATACAGATAGTATTCGTGTTTCTATTCTGGAGGAAGCAGTAATTGTATGTATATTTTGTCTTGTGCTGAACTTAAAAGTATTCGTGTTTCTATTCTGGAGGAAGCAGTAATTGTATGTATATTTTGTCTTGTGCTGAACTTAAAATCTTCGATGTGATGCTGATTTTGCTTAAATATGGCAGGTATTTTCCACTCTCAGCTTCAGTGGTTCAACACTATTTAGTAAATTGAGTCATGGTTTTGATGTAGTTATAATTGATGAAGCTGCCCAAGCTGTAAGTACTTACGACTTCATGCATTCTTGTTAATGCACTTCTTTTGAAACTTAATTCCCTTGTTACTTTTTCCATTTAATGTTCACAAAGGACAAAGGAATTGAAATATTTACTTAAATATTTAAATAGACATTGATCATATCTTCTAGTTAGTTGTCTGCATTTCTGATAAATGCTCCACTTGCTTTAAAGAAGCAAGCTATCAACACTAATAATAATAACATAAGAAAAGCCATTTGTGCCCCTAAATTGATGTCGGGAGAATAGAGAACACCTTAACATTGTGATGAAACACTTACAAATTGAAAATTCGAGGGTTGCTGGAAATTTAATTCTGTTAGAATTTGAGGTTTTAGGCTAGAATTTATGAAATAATGAATTAATAAAATACAGAATAGATTTAGGAATCACTCATATGTTTCTATCAAGCACTAGGAACTACATTTAGTATTTAGACAAACGACAGTATTGGAATGACACTAGTAGGCCTCTAGAAACCTCAAGGCATTTAGAACTTGAGTTTGCTTATAATTCCAGGCCCAGCATGTATTTTCCTGTACTTCCAAGTCCTTCTCTTATGATTTATGCATTTTACTGGTAATAAGTTTTGTTCACTTTGATTGTCTAATGAGTTTGCATAAATTTTTAAATATATGTTCATCCAGCTTGTCTCATACACATGGGTTTTCATTAAACAGGTGGAACCAGCAACTCTTGTTCCTTTAGCCAATGGATGCAGACAAGTTTTTCTGGTATTTCCTTGTTGCTATTTTCCTTTGCAAATAATTCTACTACTTTGTTTTTCGTGGAACTTTTTTCCAAACCTGGTGATAGTTTATGAGAAGGCACAACAATTTTTGAGTTATACTTTATGCTGTAAGGCTTGTTCTAGTTCTTGTGTGTGGTATCTTTACCTTGTTAAGCAGCAATTGAGACCTCAGTGAGAACTTTCAATTCTCATAATAAATGATGTTGCATGTACAAGCTTGTGAACTAGTTCCCTTTTCAGTATGTTTGTGTAGTTGGTAATATTTGATCACATCTTCAAATTAGAACTCTATTTTTCTCTTATACTAAGATTTGATTTTAGGTTGGTGATCCAGTTCAATTGCCTGCGACTGTAATTTCTCCTGTTGCAGGGAAGTTTGGGTATGTGATTGTCATTTTTATCTTTACTTTGTTGTTGCCTTTATGACCCTGTTTGTGTCTTTGTACTAACATGCCTGGTGTTCTTCTTGATGAATTTAAAGTTATGGGACAAGTCTGTTTGAGAGGTTCCAAAGAGCTGGCTATCCTGTAAATATGCTGAAGACACAGTATCGGATGCATCCAGAGGTTAGGCTTGTTTTTGTTGAAGATGCCATTATTATGCTTATTTATGATGGAGTTGCATGAAGTTCCGTTGATCTATTATTAAACTCTTAGATATCTGCCGTTTCTAATCAGTATTCGCCTACTTGAACTGTACTGAGCATTTTCTCGCTGTGCATACTTTCGGATTTCCCAGTGTCTCACTATTCCAACCACAACCTATGAAACTTGCCTGACTTGTAGAACCTAATATTATTCAGAGATTTTAGATGTGTCTGGTTGACAAGGAGAGTTCATGCTCGTTATCTGTGTATTATATCTGTACTGTAAGAAGCTAATTGAGGCTAATTAACTTTCTGCATCTATTTTTTCCTAATTTGTCTCATTGACATGTATTTTTTTAAAGTTGACATGCTTGCTATTTACACTTTCTTTTTGTGTCGGTAATTTTATGCATGTAATTTTAACATTTTATAGCCCCATCACATCAAAAAGAAATTGTCAAAGTTTGGGCCCATTGACCAATCCGAAGGCTGATGAATCTTGAAATAATGTTGGGAATGAGGTATTGAGTGAGGTTCTTTCTTTGGGTCAGGCTAGGCTTGAACTTAGGTTTGCATTAAGTTCGTTGTGCATGTCTTGCATTGGCTTGGACCGACCTGCCTGTGCTCAGGTCTACAATTCTAAGTTCTCGTATTAGATAAGATGAAAACCTTGATGAAGTTTGCCAACAATATTGCTGTATTGGCTTTCTTCATGTGTTTTTCCAGCTGTCTTACCTCTGTTTATAATTGTATAACAGATTCGAGACTTTCCTTCAAAAGAATTCTATGATGAGGCACTGCAGGATGCTGAAGATCTAGAAAGTAGGACATCACGCGAATGGCATCGTTACCGATGCTTTGGTCCATTTTGCTTCTTTGATATACATGAAGGAGAAGAGTCTCAGCCTTCTGGAAGTGGGTCCTGGGTAAACACTGATGAGGTTGATTTTGTGCTCCTCGTGTATCATAAATTGGTGACAATGTATCCTGAGCTTTGTTCGAGTTCACAGCTAGCAATTATATCCCCCTATAGATACCAAGTAAAGCTTTTCCAGGATCGATTTCGTGATACTTTTGGGCAGGATTCTTCAAAATTTGTAGATATTCAAACTGTTGATGGTTTCCAGGTAAGCTGGTTCATTGTTCCTTTTGTTATACAGCTTCTTAATATGCTTTCTGTGAAAATCTTTGATGTACGGTTGTTTTTTTCCAATATTTGTTTTTCGGACCACCAACAGCATTGGTATAGTTGTCATGTTCAATTGCTATTGAACACTAGAAGAGGCACTGGTCAATCAATCGGTGACCGGACTAGTAGCTAGCCTTTAAATTCTAATCATTTTGGAAAAGGGATCTCAATATTTCAGAAACTGTATGTTAATGGAAACTGATGAACTTTAGATGCTTTTACTTTCTAGGGTCGTGAAAAGGATGTTGCAATTTTCTCATGTGTTAGAGCAAGTGAAAATCGTGGCATAGGTTTTGTCTCTGATTACCGGAGAATGAATGTTGGTATCACCCGGGCAAAGTCCACTGTGCTGGTATGCTAGCTTCCTGATTCATCAGGAAAATTTGTCAACATGCATCCTCTTTTACCAATACTTACGGTCAATTTGGGACTGTTAGGTTGTCGGGTCTGCATCAACTTTGAGGCAGGATGAACATTGGAACAACTTACTGAAAAGTGCTGAGAAGAGGAATCTGTTATTCAAGGTAAATAGTCACACAAGTCTTCCATTTTAAGAGATCTTCTAGCTCACTAACCAATATCCACTACTCTCTGCATAACTTTTTCCCCATTTAGGCATTTACTTTGAGCAGGTTTCTAATGTCAAATAACTTGTACAAGCTGCTCTTTTTGATTGAGAAAGTGTAATATTGCAGGTCTCCAAACCCTATGCCACATTTTTCAATGATTCAAATCTTGAAGCTATGAAGGCAGGTATGGAGAAAGAACTTCTCGGTGTATCGGAAGCGCAAGATCTGGAGAATTATGAGATGTATAGCGGCAACGGAGTTGCTGATCAAGGACAAGCAGATGAGAATGAATTTGGAGATGGGGATGGAGACATGGAAATGGATGATGGAGGCATTGATGATGACTGAAGGCCACCATCTGCTTTCATCGTTTCCTAACCATGCACAAAACTATAGTAACTCTTAAGAGATGCAGAAGTGAAAAGGCCAAAAGAAGTTGATGAATGCTCATGCTAACTTGTGAATAGCATCAGGTACAACTTCAGAATAACAGAAGAAAAGCAAGGAAGGAATGGAGTTTGGAAGCCATTGAAGATAAATTTTCAGATTTTCCGAGTAATTTTGACATAGAACCAGAAAAGTTTCTGCAGAAAAGGACACAAACTGGGCTTCAATTGATTTGCGGTAACGCTTTTTGTAGGAGAGATAGGAAGCTGAATTGATTCTCAAACGGTCTTCTTTTATCTATTTCATTTCTTATGATAAAACAATTCCCATATCTTCAAAAAGAGGTGTACTATTTCATGATGCAAACTGCTTGTATGTAAAGGTGGCAAATCGATTTAATTATTATTGTCGTGTCCTCACATTTCGTTTAAGTGGGTTAGACGGCAGGCTAATTTAGGAGCTCATAAGCTAGCTAGCGCATCCTACAGATATAATCGTGATCATGTTTGGGATATTGCTCCCTTTTTTTTTTTTTTTTTGGAGTACTTCTCTCGAGTTAATAATACCATTATTTCTCTTTCAACAAAAAAAAAAAAAACGAGGCATTGGCCTAGGCTCGAGTTTAAGTCAGTGTTTTGAAAATCGGACTGAACCGACTGATTGGACCAGTGAATTGGTAAATCGGAGTATGAAACGGTCCGGTTTAGCTCTTACTTTTTGTGAGTGATTGACTCGTGCATTTTGTGGTTGGACCGGTAAAAACAGCTGAACCGTTGAAAAAAAAAAACTGGGCGGTTCATTTAAAATGAAAAGTTTTTCTTTAAAAATCAAAACTTGTACAACTACGGTGAATGAATATTATGATTATTGGTTTTTTTTTAATCTTTTTGATGAAATATGACTAGTGAATTTTATTATCTTACATTGTGTTGTGTTGATGAACTTATAAAAAAAAATCTTGTATGTTTTAAAGTTTGAAGGTTTAAGTTAGATAAATAATTAAAAAGTATGTTTAAAAATTATCTTATATATATAATATATATAATAAAATTTTATATATTTATTAGTCACCGGTTCGATCACGGTTAAATTTCGGTTGAATTATTGACCCTTGAATCAGTTACTTCTCCGGTTTAATTTTTAAAACATTGGTTTAAGTTTAACAGAACTTTGAACGAGATTTTGGTATTAAAATTTGATTGAGAAGGTCGGGTGAAGGACATTGATTATTCATAGTCTTTTTTTAATTTTACGAAGAGGTTGTTTTTATGACTTAAGCACCTTTTAATTTTATAAGTTGCTCTAAAGTTACCATCAAAACTGTTCTTTCGGTGTACAAGATAAGGATAACAAAATTGGCTTGGCTCTTTTGGCTTACTTTTAATTCGAGTTGGCTAATCTATTAACATTCCTAATACAAAGTTTTTCGTTTTGCGAGGATCACAGGCAATAGGAGGGTGCTTTTTTTATATATTTTACAAAAAGTCTTTTGGTTACAAAAAAAATAATTTCAAAATATTATATATATTTTAATACATTAAACGATATTAAATTTTTTAATGTAAATAAAATCCTTTCATTATAATCATGAAATTACTATTAAATTTTATTTAAATAAAAATATTATATAATTAATATTAAATACTAAATTATAAATTTATCTAATTTTTTTTGCAAATAATAACACACGGTTACCAATTGGCAATGTCTTATCAGAGATGCTGCAGAAACTGACAGTGGACAATTGCCGTGTAACAAACTGACAACTACTCCTTGGTTGCCTTTTTCTTTTTGCCAATCCTGCCCTTTCGACCAAACTCACTCCGCCAAATCCGTCCAGGTGTCATTCATAGTCCAGACCCCTCCCAAGTCCCAAGTCCCATCCCACACAACACTTTTTTGTTCTTATGTATCAACTCTCACTAGTCACTCCACTAATATTATTTTTATTTATTTTTAAACTCTCTCTCTCTCTCTCTCTCTCTCTCTCTCTCTCTCTCTCTCTATATATATATATATATATATATCTCACGATTTATTGTAATTTGACTCAAATTTTTAAATACTTTAATATTTTAAAAAATTATGTTTAAATAAATAAAAATTTTAATATAATAACCAGTTTGAAATATATAACAATTAGAATTTTTTTAAATTGATAAATTAAATAAAAATTTATAAAATTTCAGTGGGGTTGGATTTTTGTATTTGAGTGAGTGCGTGAGGCTATATCTTCATATATATATATATATATATATTATATGTATGTGGTGATGCCGATCACGTCAAAGACCAATAAACAGATGCCACGCGAAGAGTCAGTAGACTCGTTCCTCCATCAAAACCAACTAGATCACAACCTAACCGCCATAACCATGGACGATCTTCTCAAAAACATATACTCTCCACCCTCCGATCCCGGCAACAGTAACAAGTCGGTGGACGATGTCTGGAAGGATATCGTGGCGGGCGGCGAACAAAGGCGGGACGACGGAGAAATGGAGGGGATGACGCTGGAGGATTTCTTGACCAAGGCAGGGGCAGTTAGGGAGGAGGATGTCAGAGCTGTGGCCGCCGCTTACAGTCATCCAGTCGTTAATGGTAATATTAATGGTAATAATGACAATAATATGAATAATGATAATAATTGTCATGGAGGAGGAGTAGGAGTAGGAGTAGGAGTAGGGGGAGGGCAGTACCCGAATAATAATCATGGAAATGGAATGATAGTAGTGGAAGGAGGTGCGGGGAGGGGGAGAGGGAAGAGAAGGGCAGCGGCGGCCCTGGAGGAGGCTCCGGTGGATAAGGCCACTCAGCAGAAGCAGAGGCGTATGATAAAGAATCGTGAATCTGCCGCCAGGTCCAGAGAACGCAAACAGGTGTCTCTCCAATACTGATTTCTCATAATTTGCTGCTGTTTTGAATCGTTAATTAATTTGGTGATTCAGATTAACGACTTTTCAAATGTTTTGTTTGTTTCTTAAAAAATCATGATTTTGTTTGTCAGTCAAAAAGGAGATTTTTACTTCTGATCAAATTTTAGGGCTGGAGTTTATAAAGAAGAAATTAGAACTAAGGGTAGGTCTAGGAATTGCTCATGCGTTTTGCAACAAAAACTGAAATCATTAGGACAAACAAAACTACTAGTAGGTTAGTTGGAATCAAACCTAATTCTAAGAATCACTCTTAAACAGAAATCTTTACACTTCCCACACAACCCTCTGCTAAACTCACTTCTTTTCCTATCAACAAAACTGAATCTAATCACTTGAATGGATCAATACTATAATTGTTTTTAAAAAATGATGAAAACAGATTTTTAAGATCTTTACTTACTTATTAGTGATCTCTTGGATAAGAGTAAATTCTTTTTCAAAGTTCCTCTTGCTTTCTCCTCAGAAACTATTTTAACTTTGGAAGATAGTAGGGCATAAAAAGGCATTGATAAATCGTGAAAATCATGAATAAGGGTAAGATTTAGATATTCAGATAGTTGAAAGGTTACCCTTCTTTCATTCAATAGAATGGTTTGAGTTGATCAATTAGCAACTTCTGTACCAATTTCCTTCTTCTGAAAGTCAGAATGATCTCGAACCAATAACATCTAGTGAGGATGAATAATTTTGAACCGTGGGGGTCCTTTTGAAACCTGGTTTCTAGTAGAGGATGAGCATGAACTGTGGATAGTGAATGGCACCCCTCTCTTACCCACATGAGCAAGAGGAAGGTTGAGATCAATTTTTAAACGAAAGCAAATATTTATGTTTTGATCCTTCAGTCCCTGATGGATAAAACAATCTATCAGGATCAATGAGAGCCTACATGACCGAAAATGAGACCTCTGTCACTTGGCATTTTAGCTTCTAGGATGTGAAGAACATGCAGAGAGTGATAAGGGAAGAAAACATAAAGTCCTATTAGTACTTGGCTATAAAGTGGTCTAAGCTTAGTTTATGTAGGTCTTTGTGTTTATTACGTTATGGGTGAGTGACCACTGTGTTTAAGGTAATTATTGATTTTTGGAGGTTGAATCAAAAAGTGCTTTGCTTATTCAAACTGTTTTTGATGAAATCTGCGTACCATTCCAGTTGGCTTTGGTTCCTGAATAAAAATTTATTTCTTCTGATGTGCAGGCCTACACAGTTGAGCTGGAATCTTTGGTGTTGCAACTTGAGGAGGAAAATGCACGACTACGAAGAGAAGAGGTAAAAGAATATTGGTCTATAGGCAAACTCTTGTTGGTGCATAAACAAGATATTCTGGAGCATGAATGGAAAAAGAAGATCAAATTATTGACAGTGAAAACAAGGTCATATGTGGCATATAATTTAAAATGATGTAGGAGTGTATGGTTGATCATGGATAGAACACCGGAAATGTATTTAACACAAGTTCGCTTTTGTTTGGAGTTCCACGTTTAGGAATGTGGTATATTTAACCTTTTTTAATGAGCCATTAATGAAATGTGCTATATGCTGATGATTGTTAAATTTTGCTGCACATCTAATTATTATGAATCTATGATTCCTTCATTGTACTGTTCATGCAAGTTTTATTACTTGTGCCACTGCTCCTTATGCATCTCCTTTAAAAGGCTTATATAATAATCTTATTATTTGCTCCATTAATCTTATTATTTGCTTCATTGCTGATTAGTGCGTACCTCGTTTTCCTCCTTTCCAAGCCATACACTTAGTTGAGTTATGCTGCTTTACACCATATATAACTAGATTCTTTACATGCTGATAACTACATGGATCAAAAATATCATATTACATTCACATGTCATGCACATTAATGCACTTAAATAGTAACATGCCATTTCTTCAAACGTCTCTGAATTGTGAATTTTTTTATTGCAGACTGAACATAATGAAGAGAGATTGAAACAGGTTTGTTAATATCTCTGTTTCACGTTTTGGTAAATTTGTAATCATGTCTTTCTGAATGGGTGCTTTGCGTACAGAAAGGATGTGTTTCTTGTTCCCTTCTAAACAAAATTGGGAGTCAGTTCTCTCTCTTTTTGTTGATCCATAGGTAGGTGGTCCAATATGTTAAAAATGGACGAATTTTGTAAAAGAACATTGGAGTGTGAGAAATGCTTGTTGAAGCACTCTATTGATTTTGGTTAAACAATGTCCGATAAGATTCTTTCTGGCTTTATGTTCTTAACATGAAAGTTAAAATCTACCAAGGGCAAACATAGTGGTTTTTGGGGAAACTAGAGTTTCTCATGCCATGCCATGCCTGAGCTTTGGTTTGACTGAGCTCTGTCTCTGAATATCCATTGTGGTTCTCTCTTTTCTGCAGCTCATGGAGAACCTCATTCCGGTCGTGGAGAAGCGAAGACCACACTCCGTTCTTCGGAAGGTACATTCGATGCAGTGGTAGATGTTCTTAATTTGTGATTGTAATAAGAATTTATATAGGTGTAAAAGAGGAAAAAGGAAAATATATTGACTGCTTATGATATTTAACTGTAGTATGAAATGAAGTTCTTTTGTAAAGGGAAGCCAAAGCTGAGTGCAGAGCTTGAACTCAAATCCAGAAAGTTATGTTATTATTCCTATAGTGAGAAATAAGAATTATATAGATAACATGTCAGAATGTTCTCCATTTCAATTGGCTTTTATCCTTGAGATTGGCTGCTTGTGTTTTTTTTTTCTCACAAACAACTTCTTTACAAATTAAGAGTAAAATTGCATATCGCCAGACATCTGCATATTGCTAGACATTTCCAAATTTCACGTTTAACATAAATTTTCAGATTTTTAATGAAAATTTTGTTCACTGCATATTTTAATTCTATGAAAAAATAGATTGAATTAGTTTCGAGTTAAATATAATAATTTTCTAAGAATTAAGTAAAAAATTTTTAAAGCTTGTATATGACTGTAATTGGAATATTGCCTCCTTTTTTTAGTAATTTTAAAGCTTGTATATGGTTGACCCGTAATTTGCCAAAGATCCAATTCGAGCTAAAAATAGGCTGGATTGATATTGCCTTCTCTAATTCTAAACGCCAAAAGAATCCAACTTATTCTTACCATCAAGTTTTAAACTACGTACGGATCATTTTCCATTATAAGAAGATTTTGCAATGATTAAAAATGTTGGATACTTTAAAAGTTTTAAATGTCCGATTTTTCTGTATATTTTATTTTAATAAATTTATTATTAAAAATAAATAAATTAATAAATTAATCGGTTAATTTTCTCTAAATTACTAAATTTTCATAAATTAAAACAAATCAATTAATTTTTATTTAATTAAATTTTAATTTCTTATAAATAATGATAATATTTTTAATTATATTTTAAATTCTTTAATTATATTTATTTTTTACCTTATTTTATAACGGTTTAATTCTAGTTTAATTTTTAAAATTTAAATTTCTTGTTTTATTAGTTTAATTTTTAGTCTGATTTTTAAAACATGGAGATAAAATTTTAAACTTTAAATATCATGAATTTAAAAAAATAAATCTCTTAAAATTTATAAATATAAAATTAAATTTGTGTTCGATTAAATTCTCAATATTTATAAATTTTATAATAAAGTCAAACTAAATAAAGCAAATGTGTTTATTAACATCATTAAGCTCTTTATCTTTCATACGAGTTATGAAAAATAGAAAACAGTTGCGTATCGGAGGAAAGCCAGTGCCAGCAAGTCATGCGTAAAGTAAATAACAATAAAAAGTAAAGAAGGAAAGAAGAAGAAGAAGAAGGACAAATCTGGAATCAGAAACCCTAAGGCCGAAGCCAAACAGACGAAGAAGAAGAGAACTACACGAACCAAACACCCCCAAACCCTTCATTTTCTCTCCTTAAGCTACGTCTTCTTCTAGTAGGCCAAAAGTACGAGTATTTGCTGGTTCTCTGACTCTTCTCAACGACATGCACTTCCGCGATTTGATTTGGAAGTAACAAAGGAAAGAAAAAGAAGAAGAATACAACCACAATGGCTTCTAAAGGGCCTAGGTCTAGGCTAGATCACGATTCTAGAACTCGCCGTCAAAAGGTGATATTTCTCTTTTATACATTTCTTTAGGTATTGTAGTGTATTAAAGGCAGACATTTTCTTTGGTTTGAATGGTTTTGAGCTAATGGGTTGGGTTAGACTCAATCTGCTCAGTCAGTTTTATTATTTTGTTCGGCGTAAAGTTGGGGTTTTTAGTTGGAGAAAGCTTGTTTCTTTTTTTTTTTTTTCTTTTTTCTCCTTTTGTTCATTGTATGGGGTGACAGGATCGCTTGAATTCTTCATTGTACTTGGATTACTGCATTTGGTTTATGGATACTTATGATCTTTAGTTTCTTTCTCTTGGTTTTGGGACATAGGGTTACTAATTTATTGATCAAGAAAAAACCAAGACTCAGCAGGCAGAGATGGCGGTGCATGTGTTTAAACTGTTTTTGAAATTCTTGGGGTTTGTGGAATATAGTTGATGGAAGTTACTTGGGTTATTTGCAATTCTGTGAACTAATATATCTACCTCCTGTGTTTATGAAGAAGCTATTCTTGTTGTTTGCTTTTCTTTTTTTATGCACATATTCTGAATTAAAACGTGTTCCTGCTAGTATATATACTGTCATTTAATTGATATGGCATACCACTCACATGAGAGGAAGAAATAATTTGCTATTTGGGTTCCTGAATATGTTCATTATTATTCTTCAGTGTGATATCATGGTTTAATTTTCTCTTTCCTGTATTGGATTCGATTGTCTTGATAGGGTGAAACACAGCAAAATTATTTTTCTAGGACTAAATTCAAGGAGTAGAAAGAATTTCTTAGGCCGTAGGTTTGGTCTTGTTAACTAATGGTAGAAGATGTCGCTTCACTCTAGAAGTTAAAAATATGCTAGTGGTTGAGCCTCTGATTAGTTGGTGCCAGCCTTTTCTCTCTTTTTTTATCTTTCGTTTTATGATTTAAATCCAATTGCAGGCACTTGAGGCTCCAAGGGAGCCCCGTCGTCCTAAAACGCATTGGGATCATGTTTTGGAAGAGATGATTTGGTTGTCAAAGGTAATTGGCCAGTTGAGGTCTTCAAGATTTGATTGTTTTGGTCGTTACTTTGAAGGGAGTGAGCTTTATCTGCATATTTTGTGAGTTCTTGTTTGTAATCAAGCTGGTTGTCTGCAGGATTTTGAGTCTGAGAGGAAGTGGAAATTGGCTCAGGCAAAAAAGGTTGCATTGAGAGCCAGCAAGGGCATGGTAGATCAGGTCACCAGGGGTGAAAGGAAATTGAAGGTTCTCCTTTTCTTGGACCTATTTCGCTGGAAATTATAATAGGTTACCCGTGAAAGGGATTGCAGTAATTGAAGAATGGACTGACATTGGCCATGGATTTTAGAAATCAACAAGTAGAATATGAATTTCACTATCAGCATTTATCTATATGATTGTTAATGTGAGCTTTTCACGGTGCTTAGGAAGAGGAACAACGTTTGCGAAAACTTGCACTTAACATTTCTAAGGATGTGAAGAAGTTCTGGACTAAAATAGAAAAACTGGCAAGTATCCTTTATTGCTTCATTTTTTGGGAGATTTTATTGCTTGTGCGAGGGTTTGAAACTGTATAGTTGTTTCTCCAGGTACTTTATAAGCACCAGATGGAGCTCGATGAGAAAAAGAAAAAGGCACTTGATAAGCAGCTCGAGTTTCTTTTAGGACAAACTGAGAGGTGATTCTAGGTTGTCTCCTTTTAATATAATGGAGCTTGGTCCATATAATTTTTTAGTTTGTAGGTAATTGATTGTTCTTGGGTTACATTTAGGTACTCTACAATGTTAGCAGAGAATCTAGTGGATAAGCCATATTCTCCACATCCTGTGCTGAATCAAACGGGTATGTCTGAGAGGGAAAGTGACGAAAAAGACGTTGATGGGCCTTCCAAGTCTGGTGATGGTAAGCAGATGCTTATTTATATATATCTTTTAGTATCATTACTAAGATGATGCTTGTTAGGAAGTAATGGACAGTACAAGGTAACAGACTTTTAATGGAACCATCTATTTTTTACTTTGATTAGACAAAAAATGTCTGAAGTTCCCTAGTAGTGCGGTTATCAAAGATGGTGCAATGTCTAATTTGAAAAACAGGTTGGTTAGTAACTTGATAGTTCAATCATTAGTCCAATTATAGTATATAAACAGAAACTTAATGATTTGTTGGAGAAAGATCACTATATTATCTTTTCATTAATTCAAACTAAAAGTGATTCATAATGGTAACAGTAGAAGAATGGATCCGACAATTACAGAATTATGTGTTTTTATTTAATTTCAAACAGAATATTAAAACCGGTTCATAATGTTGTCAACAGAAGATCAGATACGATAATAATTGAATAATGCCAAACAACTCTGAACAACATTTAATTTCAAATCTTTAAATTGATTGTTGCAATATAATGCTATAATTTAATGTTAGTCCAAGTGATATCTGTAATCTAATATATTAATTATTATATGAATAAATAAATCAGACTTAATAGTTAAGTCTGTATTTAATTACAATTTGTTCAAACCATAATGGAATAAGATCACATCATGTGATTCACTGTTTGCTCTTATTAGATTTTTCATTTTACACATCATCCAAAATATCCTTAGTTGGTTTTGCAGAAACATAAGGTAAATCTTCTTATCCATATTCCTTTCTTTGTCATTCCAGAGCCTCAACTGTATGCTGCTGAAAATGATGAGGACTTTGATGTGCAATCAGAGGATGAATCTGTGAGTTTTTATTTTTCTCTATGCATTTTTGTATTATTTTGAATGCCACAACATCCTTCACATAAGGATTAACCTAGAAAATGTACTCACAACTTACAAAAGCTGTGTAATTCAAAAATTGTGATTATTGTTTGAGCATCATGTCCCTAGAAACAATTAGATGAGTGTTACTTTGTCGTTTACATTTTCCGTTTGATCTTGGAAGCACAAATAATGGGGGATATTGGGTTCGATTGTAAGCTACTTCTATCTGTTATAGAATTAACTATAAATTTTGGAATACATCAACACAAGTACATGAAAAAAGCTACTTCTATAATTAAACTGTGATCAATTTTTGTTTTCCAAAGAAAATACACCGAAGTCTTTGGGTGGATGGCCTTCTGCAGCCTCAAATCCTTGGCAAAATTCCATCAGGGGCAGTGATGAATCGTCATATCTTCATACTCATTGAGCTAGAAAGATCTTTATTGCTTATGGGATAATCTTATGTACCTTTTTAATGATCAAATCTTTTTGAGAAAATATTTGAGTTAAAATTAGATTTATCAAAATTTAAAAATAGTTAAAGATCTATTGCTAAAATACAAGTTGGGATAACCTCTTTTTCAGTATCATGTCTCAATTCTTCTATCAAATGGTTTTATTCATGTTTTATTCTTCAAATTTCCAATCAAGTTTATCCTGTTAACTTTTACCAAATTTAGAAAACAACATTTTGTCTTTTCAGCCACCCATCATGTCTTTTTGTTGTAATTATCTTAGTTTCCTTTTACTAAATATGTTCCTCAGTTGCTCAGTTTTAAGTAGATGAATTGAGTTCTTTAACAGAATTAACTGGAAAGACTTGGTTCTACGGATAAAAAACAGAACTCTCTAATGGAGTTAACTGATAAGACTTCATTACTATGCCTTGGATAGTCGACTTCAGTACAAAGAAAGATCAGAGGATTAAAATATTTCGCCTCTATAAGTGTTACTAAAATCTGATTATTCCATGAGGAATATAACATTTGAAAGAGAGAAAATGATTGAAGTGGGGTAGATGTAGATTGAGAAATTCATTGTCCCTATTTTGTTTGTTATTTTGATGATTTGAACTATGAATTCTGATTTGCAATTATTTATGTTGGTGTTATTAAGCTAAATTGATCTATTTTTTCCGTGAATTCTATGAAACTTATGATCTTGTTTTCTCCATTCATTTTTACTGCCATGAGATTATAATTGACATTTGGTGATCTTGTTCTAGGAAGATGATGAGCACACTATTGAGGAAGATGAGGCTCTTATAACTGAAGAAGAGAGACAAGAAGAATTGGCAGCTTTGCAGAATGAAATTGATCTCCCACTTGAGGAATTGCTTAAACATTATTCGGCAAAGGAAGGTGAGTTGATTTCACCCTTTCCGAGTTTTGGGACATGGAGTTTGCTCTACAAGTTTATTCTGGAATTGATTTTGTTGATTATGTGTGATGCTGCATAAGGAATAAAATTTTGAAATATTGTGTTTATGGATTTCTTTTTCAATAGTCCGTTTCTTTGGTTATCCGTCTTTTTTATGTTTCAAGGTCGAATAATGAAAGCAGTTTTGTTTTTCTGCAGTGTTACTCTTTTAATTATTCTTTTTCTTGATACCTGATATTGCAGTTAGTGGAGGTAGTGATTCAGAGAAGTCTGAGACCAGAGCCAGTCGCTCTACAGTGGAGGAAACCTTTGGTGAGACTAAGAAACTCTCATTGACTGTTATTATATTAAACTTAACAAATCTCAGGATTATTAAAGATGAAACTTCTGCAGAAAAGGGAAATAATCATTCTGATGTTAAAGATGGTGACATGAAAAGCACACTTGTTGGTGGTCGTCGTTGTGTAAGTTGTATGTGTTTATGGTTTCCAGTTTTTTATTATTAAGTCAGTTCAATGGGCTCAACATAATATCTATTTGCTTACTGTAGGCCGAAAATAATGGAGCCTTATCCAAATCAGAACACTTTGTTGAATTTGCAAGTTATGAAAGCAGAGATCGATCAGAAAATTTTGGGAAGCCAATAAAACAGCATAATATGCCTTATGACTTCAATGAAGAACAGGTAAAGGCTGTGCACATCATTGAGTGTGTGCATATGCATCTAAACATACAAATGTGTTTTCTCTTTGCTTAAAAATGTGTGTACTGTTGGCCTTTTTAATTCTTTTCCTTTATATTCTGTTGACTACTTCTTGATCCGCATGCCTAAATTATTATGAATTTTCTCGTTGAAATTTTGATATGAAATTGTTGACCTTTATGATTTTCCATATGATTTAAATATCCTATCCATATTGTTAATGTTGTTAATTACCGAGGAGTATGGTTTGTTTCTTGCAATTTTTGGTATTTATATATATATATTCAGGAGTTTCTAATCCTTAATCACATAGTAACTCCTGAATATATAATATATAATATGATAAAATGGAGAAACAGAATGTCCAATCCTTAATATATAACCATATAGCTAGCTTCTTTAGCTCCGGTTTTTATCTTGAACTTCTCATAACATGTTTTCTCCAGTCTATCTTAACAAGATACCTTCTGTCTAATCCTATTGTTTTCCTTTAGGAGCTATGAATAGTTCTTTGACCAATGAGTTACATTACGTACCATTAATGCTAATATTGGTATTTTTGGGTGATGAAAGAAATAATGGATTAGTCCTTTATAGGCATCTTTTTGGTTTGTTGGGGGAGGGGTTCAGAAATACTTATGAGATTGGTAATATTATTCATTAACATATTGAGCAATATAATAGGGAAATAAAGATTGTAAATACCAGTACCATACTTCAAGTAGGCGATGGGATTGCTTGGATTTATGATCTCGATGAAGTAATGGCAGGGGAATTAGCAGAAGTTGAAGAAAGTCCTATAGGCATTGCTTTGAATTTGGAATCCGATAATGTTGGGGTTGTATTGGTGGGTGACAGTTTTGATTGTTGTGTTCCTTTATGATGCCTACACATTCAGAATTTGCATTATCTGATATTATATACTGTTCCTATGCTTAACACCATTTGCTTGTTCCCTATATGATGTAGGAAGATGGTGATTTCGTACTAACTACTGGGGAGGAAAAGGTACTTAATGTGGTAGCTTGTCTTTCATTATGCAGCACTTTATCTGTTTATGACTCATTGTAATTGCTCAAGCACATTGTATTTGCAATTGTCCCAACATAATGATTTGGTGCTCTGAAGGTTAGATATATTTACTGATATTGACTATCTTATTTCTAATTTACAAGGGTTTCTCCTGTTTGCAATAGTTATAGTTATCTGTTGCTCAACGACTGCATCTGTCCATTCTCTTATGCGTTATCTTCCTTTTTCGTTTGAGAAGTTTTGGGTACTCAAGAAGTGGTAGTCGATATGAGAAATGACATTACTCCTTAGCTTAAATTGAATTGTTGGATGTATGGGTTCGTTTGGTTTTTTGCTGTCATGGTTCGTATGAACTCTTTCAGGACTATATTTTTATCTGGATAGCTAAATGGTGGATCTTATTATATTCTTTGGCTAGCAGGATAGATGAATTGGTTGTGATAATTATACTCATGCACCTGGCTTGTGTCTCTCTTTACATGTATTTAGTCCTTTTGTATACTTTATAATACCTGTATATCGTGATATCACTAGTGGTGAATTGGGGTCAAGCACCTGTTCACTCTCATTTACAACGTCATTAGCTCTATTATGAAATGGACTTCAAATTTGGGACTTAAATTATAACATATCTACTTATCTTATGATGTTATAACTTGACCAATGCATGCCAATTTTACATTTTTATTTTTTGATCTGTGCGTTGTGGAGATGGCCTTTCTTTTACCTTGATGTTTCCGCTATCATCTGATTTCTGAGAAGAACCTCTCTTTTTTTTTTATTACTGTTGAGTGCTCATTGTGTAAAGTTCCATGACTTATGAAACCACAATTCATCGTATTTCAATTTTCAGTTTCTAGTTTCACTACTAAGATCTTGCTGGCTCAATTTATTTTATGATTAGTTTTTTTTACTGACTTTATCCTTTGTTATGTGGTTGTCTCTAGTCAAAATTTTGAGTCTTCTTTTTCCAGTGAAAGTTAAAGCAAAATAATCTCTGCTTGTGTTTATGTGGCTTACATGGGATTGCGAAATGTCTTAACATTTATCATTTGGCTTCAATGATCAGGATGATGAGACAACCTTGTCAGAGGAGGATGAACTGGCGAAAACAGATCCAAAAAATGCTATAAATGAGGTAAGAGTGCTTCATATATATCTTGTTCTTTAGTTTTGATGGTTTTATAGATGGCAAAAGTAGCTAATGACTGTTATGAAATTATTTAGGACTTCTGCAGTGCTTGTTGTTTGATTGCTTATTTGATACTTGAGCTGAATGTAGCTACTAATTAACAGGTATCATTACTGCAAAAGGAGAGTGAAATTCCTGTGGAAGAATTGCTTGCAAGGTATAAAAAGGTAGGTTAAACTGACTGTTTTTGGTTATTAGATGTGGCATATCCATTTTGGTTGCCATGCATCACTGATGTTTTTTAAATAGGAGTGCAGCAGTAGTGAAGTTTCAGAGGATGAATCTGAATATGAATCCGCTTTGTCAGAGAACGACATAGAACCCAAAGAAGGTGAGGATGCTAAGCTGAATCACCAAGAGAACTCTGTTAACGAACCTGTTTTACCTGGTGAATCCTTGCAAGATCTACATCCTCTTGTTGAAGAACAAGTTTGTGGAGATGAAAATATCTCAGAAAGAATAGACAGTGAAGACAGGATTGCTGATGCTGCTGCAGCTGCAAGATCTGCACAACCAACAGGCAATACATTCTCCACAACTAAAGTGCGCACCAAGTTTCCTTTCCTTCTTAAATACCCTCTTCGTGAGTATCAGCATATTGGTCTGGATTGGCTTGTTACAATGTATGAGAAAAGATTAAATGGTATTTTAGCTGATGAAATGGGGCTTGGCAAGACTATAATGACTATTGCTCTGCTTGCTCACCTGGCATGTGAAAAAGGAATTTGGGGTCCCCATCTCATTGTAGTTCCAACAAGTGTCATGCTTAATTGGGAAACAGAGTTCCTTAAATGGTGTCCTGCTTTTAAGATTCTAACCTACTTTGGCAGTGCAAAGGAGCGCAAGTTTAAGAGGCAAGGTTGGATGAAACCAAATTCTTTCCATGTCTGTATTACAACTTACAGATTGGTAACACAGGATTCTAAGGTCTTCAAGAGGAAGAAGTGGAAATATTTGATTTTGGATGAAGCCCATCTTATAAAAAATTGGAAATCTCAAAGATGGCAAACTCTTTTAAACTTCAATTCCAAGCGACGTATTCTACTAACTGGCACCCCCCTTCAGAATGATCTCATGGAACTCTGGTCACTAATGCATTTCCTGATGCCTCACATTTTTCAATCTCATCAAGAATTCAAAGATTGGTTTTGTAATCCAATAGCAGGAATGGTGGAGGGACAAGAAAGAGTGAACAAAGAAGTCATTGATCGTCTACATAATGTTCTCCGTCCATTTATATTACGTCGATTGAAAAGGGATGTAGAGAAGCAGCTTCCCTTAAAACATGAGCATGTCATTTCTTGTAGACTTTCAAAAAGGCAGCGGAACTTGTATGAGGACTTCATTGCTAGTTCGGAGACGCAAGCCACACTTGCTAGTGCCAACTTTTTTGGGATGATTAGCATTATAATGCAACTTCGTAAAGTCTGCAACCATCCTGACTTATTTGAAGGTCGCCCAATTATTAGTTCTTTTGATATGGCTGGTATAGACATTCAGTTAAGTTCTTTGGTTTGTTCAATGCTTTCATCTGGTTCCTTTTCAACTGTAGACCTCCATAATTTGGGTCTTCTTTTTACTGATCTGGATTTTCCCATGACTTCTTGGGAGAGCGATATGGTAAAAGCTATTGAAACCCCTGGAAGTTTGATCATGGAGCGTGTGAACATTGATAGCATAGATGAAATTGGGCCTAGATTTAAACACTGCAAGAGGTTTCCTGAAACAAATATATTTGAAGAGATAAGGAAGGCAGTAGTGCAGGATAGGCTACAAGAAGCGAAGGAACGAGCAGCATCTGTTGCATGGTGGAATTCCTTGAGGTGTCAGAAAAGGCCCATGTATTCAACAACCATGCGTGAACTTCTCACATCAGAGCTTCCTGCTCATGCTATTCATAGAAAAAAGGTTGAAGGAAAATCTTATTTATTCTCTTCTAAGCTTGCTGATCTTGTTCTTTCACCAATTGAACGATTTCAGAGGATGATTGATCTTGTCGAGTCTTTTATGTTTGCAATACCAGCTGCACGAGCCCCAATACCTTATTGTTGGTGTAGTAAGGCAGACACTTCTGTATTTCTGCATCCAACTTACAAGGAAAGATGTTCTGAAATGTTGTTGCCTCTACTCTCACCTATTAGACCTGCAATTGTACGGAGGCAAGTTTATTTTCCTGACAGACGACTAATTCAGTTTGATTGTGGTAAGTTGCAAGAGCTTGCAGTTTTGCTCAGAAGGTTAAAATCAGAAGGTCATAGAGCATTGATATTCACCCAAATGACCAAGATGCTTGATGTTTTGGAGGCTTTCATAAATTTGTATGGGTACACCTATATGCGTTTAGATGGATCCACTCAGCCAGAGGAGAGGCAAACATTAATGCAAAGGTTCAACACTAATCCCAAAATCTTCTTGTTCATCTTGTCTACACGTAGTGGGGGTGTTGGCATCAATCTAGTGGGGGCAGATACAGTTATATTTTATGATAGTGACTGGAATCCTGCCATGGATCAGCAAGCTCAAGATCGTTGCCACCGAATAGGGCAGACTCGTGAAGTGCATATCTACAGGCTAATCAGTGAGAACACTATAGAAGAAAATATCCTAAAGAAAGCGAATCAGAAACGTGCTCTTGACGATCTAGTTATACAGAGTGGAGGCTACAATACTGAATTTTTTAAGAAGCTCGATCCCTTGGAATTGTTCTCTGGACTTAAAGCCCTTCCAGTCAAGAATATTCAAAAGGAAAAGAACCATCATAATGGAAATGGGATTTCCTTGTCAAATGCAGATGTTGAGGCTGCTTTAAAATATGCTGAGGATGAAGCAGATTACATGGCTTTGAAGAAGGTAGAGCAGGAAGAAGCTGTGGACAACCAAGAGTTTACTGAAGAAGCTATTGCGAGAATGGAGGATGATGAGTATGCAATTGATGATGATGTAAAAGCTGATGAACCTGCAGACCTGGAGATGACACCTTATAATAGAGAAAGTGTTGTAAATGTTGATCCAGTTGTTCCCTTTGAAGAGAAGACTTTAACTTTTGCTAGCAACGAAGATGATGTTGACATGTTGGCTGATGTCAAACAGATGGCTGCAGCGGCAGCTGCTGCTGGACAAGCTATCTCATCATTTGAGAATCATCTACGTCCAATTGATAGGTATGCAATACGATTTATGGAACTCTGGGATCCAATAATAAACAAAGCTGCAATAGACTCCCAAGTTGAGTTCGAGGAGGCTGAATGGGAACTTGATCGCATTGAGAAGTACAAAGAGGAAATGGAAGCTGAGATTGATGACGACGAGGAACCGCTTGTGTATGAAAGTAAGCATTTGTTGTTGGAATAAGTCTCTATTTTTGTTCCTTCATGAATCTGAGCATGTTTTGCATTTTTTATTTATGAGGAAATTGGGAGTAGCTTGTTTGTTAGTATGCATCAGGTAAGGTTGTTTGCTATTTTTGTATTTTCAATTTTTGTGCATAAAGTAAATTTGTGGTACTTCTCTACGAGTATTTACATTGTTTTACATCTAATTATTTCAAAGGCATTTCCTGCTGAATTTTTAATTGTGTTAGATGCTCTATCCATACTAAGCATTGGTTTGTACAATGATATTAGGATGGGATGCTGATTTTGCTACTGAGGCCTACAGACAGCAAGTGGAGGCCTTAGCTCAACATCAGGTGAATAGCTTTACTAATATGATGATACATATTGGGTGTGTTTTTAACAGCTGAGTAATCTCTTTGTTCATTTGGGATTCTAATTTTTGTGTTTAATGATATTTAGTTGATGGAAGAACTGGAGGCTGAAGCTAATGCAAAGGAAGAGGAAGAAAATGGAGATTTTGAGACTATAATGTAAGATTATTTGAATTCATCCTTAAGTTCTTATGTTGGAAGTTCTTGCTCTTTCTTGGTCAATGGTGTTTAAAATCTAAGTACAAGAGGACTATATTTTAAGATACGTCTTGGAGTTCTTTACAACTTTTAATGCAAACCATATGGATTTCCTTGAAAAGCCATTATTCAATGGAGGTCTTGTTATAGTTAGTATACAAAAGAATGATGATGATTCATAAATTTATAATGGTGTTAGAAGTTAGTAGCATATAAAGCATATTTCCTTGCATCTAGATATCGGTACTTTGAAGAGCGAGACTTGTTAAGATATTTTGTGTTCTCTAAGCAGGAATGAGTTGTCGAGCAATCCTAAACCAAAATCTAAAAAGAAAACAAAAAAGGCGAAGTTCAAATCTCTGAAGAAAGGATCTTTGACTTCTGAAATGAGACATGTGAAAGAAGAGCCATCGGCGGAAACTGTGTCCATGGATGATGATACAACTGATGTCACTTGCTCAGATTCAGTGTCAGTATATTCAAATGTTCATAAAAAGCGCAAGAAAGAAGAGGTCACTCATGCTGTTGAAGCTGAGAAGAGCTTAGGGAAGAAGTCTAAGAAATTCAAGATGACCCGTAGTGATATATGCCCTCCAGATTTGGATTTGAGTATGTCTAAGCTGCGAGAACATTATACAGATGTTACTGATCTTGAGCAGAGACCAGCAAACAGGAGCAAAATGGGAGGAAAAATCTCCATTACAGCAATGCCAATAAAGCGGGTGTTGACTATAAAATCAGAGAAGTTAAAAAAAGGGAATGTCTGGTCAAAAGATTATGTTCCACCACCTGATTCATGGTTGGCACAGGAGGATGCAATAATATGTGCTGTTATTCATGAATATGGCCCCAACTGGAACTTGGTTAGTGATACACTCTATGGAATGACGGCTGGAGGGTTTTACAGGGGAAGATATCGCCATCCTACCCATTGTTGTGAGAGATATAGGGAACTGATCCAAAAATATATTTTATCTGCATCTGAAAATCAGATTAATGATAAGACAGGCAATGTGGGGTCTGGCAAAGCCATCCTTAAGGTTACTGAGGTAAGTGGACATAATCATTTAAATTTTCATTTTATCTTGTGCATTCTTTATGAGGAAATTAGTTCTGCTGAGGACATCCAATGATTCTTGCAAAAATTTTGGCGTATACAATTAGAGATAAATAGAAGTTGTTACTCCGGAGTTATGCCATTTGGACTTTCGAATTATATTTTGTCTTATTGATGCTGGGGATTAGTAACATTGTATGCTGACCCCGTGGTCTTGTGAGGAGATATCAATAAACTTTATTCTTATCTTCCTCGCACATTTCACTTATAGGCATAGTTTTTGCTGAGTTCCTGGCTTCAAGTGGTACAGCAGAGCTTTGATTTCAAAGAAAACGTGTTGATGTATTTCATTTTTGCAGGACAATATCCGAATGCTATTAAATGTTGCTGCTGAACAGCCAGATAATGAGTTACTTCTTCAGAAGCACTTTACTTTCCTACTTTCCTCCATCTGGAGGATGAGATCTCGCATTGAGCATTCTCAAAATCTCTCATATTCTCGGAATGGTCTTTATTATGGTGGAGGGTATATAAATTCTTATGCTGATCGAATTTCTTCAAATTTAACGAAGGAACCTCAAAAAAGGATGAAGTTCACCAATGTAGGGCAACGCAAATTGCTGGTGGCTGCACTTCATGACTCGCACAATAGACATCTAGATGATGCGGCCTCTCTTCCCAGCCAGATAGAAGATGCACCGGCTATCAGTGAACATCTCGAAGTAACATTGGAGTTTAAACAGGAGGAAACTGATTCTATGTTTCCAGTGCCTCCTCTCCTACATTTGTCAATACCAGGCTCAGACCGACAAGCATCCGTGGACGAGGATGTTAAAGACCATCTTCTAAGAACTTCCACAAACATGGCTGAGAGTCGATTCAGGTATGCTTCATGGAACATCCACATTCTTGATCATCTGTTGGAACACTTAGACCTTTCATTATTTTTTTATGGGAGAAATTGTGCCATGGAACCTGTTTGTCCAAGTATGTTGCAAATTCAGTAAAGAGCACTACTATGATATTGGGATTCCTGGAATTTGTTTATCAATAGATGTTATAATGCATTTAGCTCAAGTTTTTTGATCTTGGAAAAGTGATGTTTGCTCAAGTTCTCTGATATAATGTGATTCATATCGGTTTTATAGTGATGGGTTGAGTGCTTGATGAACTTGTTAATAAAGCCAACCTTTTTAACCTAGGGAGGCGGCAAGGTCTTGCAATGAAGACGGCCTTGGTTGGCCATCAAGTGCTTTTCCACCAAGTGATGCCAAATTGCGCTCATCTTCGAAATTAACACCTTTGGGTAAGCACAAGCTCGCTGTATCTGACTCCATGAAGACCCCCAGATCAAAGTTGAAGAGAACTTCAGTGGAGCGTGGTGAGCTGCGCAACCTGTTTGCCGATTCTGCCGCACAGCCATTTCAGACAGTCTCATCCAGTGATCAAAATTTGAGGGTTGACTTGGCATTGACCAACATTGACAATGGTTGGACTGATGAGGGTGATAGTGTATGTATTCCATGTGTAGACGAGGAGCATCCTTTTGCATTTCAATGTTCCGAACCTCTCCTGCATGACTATGTTCCTGGTTTTGTCTCGGGGCTAGAAGATTTTTCGTCATTGCCAGAATATACTGACATCGGGTAGCTTAGTGACATACAGCGTGTGTGAACTGAATTTTTGGGGGATTGATGCTTCTGCAGCTGGAGCGGAGAAGAAGGGACCTTCTTGAGTTCTTTCTTCTTTGGTTTGGTGAAATAACCAAGAGAAACTGTGGCATCATTGTTCCTATGATGTTGGAAAACGTACTAAAACAGTGATGTCTGATGCACAGTTTTGCTCTGCCAATCAAGAGGGAGTGTGCTCTGATCAGATTGTGGTCTCAAAAAGAATGAAATTTAGGATCAGATTCAGAGGGGTTCCAGCTGGGGAGATGGAGAATCTGTAAATTGTAATATAATCTTCTAAGGCTCAATTATTTTTTGGGATGTGCCAATTTTCCGAATATTATCTTATCTTTTGGCATTACCCACGTAGAATTAGAATGGAACAGAAGGAAAGGTAGTAGTAGCCATTAAATGAAATTTTAGATCATCAAAGCACTTGCGGCTCCTATTAGAATTATGGCTTGGTAATTTTCTTATGCTTGGTGCTTGTCAGTTTGGATAAAAAGAAAAAAGAAAAAACAGATTATATGGTGTTAAATTTTTTAAAATTTGTGTCTAAATTTTTTAAATTTTAAATTAAGTGATTAATTTTTTTAATAATTTAATTCAAAAATTTTGATAATTTAAAATTTGTTATTAAAGAGAAAAGAGAACATTTACATTTAATTACATGTTTTTACAATTCATTTAAATTTAATTAATAAATAATTTGTTTGTGTAACAAATCTAATATTTAAATCAAAATGAAAAGGACTACTTATTGAAGAATGAAGAAATAACCATACCTCATTTCCAATTGCCTGAAATGATAACTTGATAAGAGAATATTAAGGGTGTGCAAATAAATATTCATTCTATTATTTTCTTACCTCTTACAAATAAATATTCATTCTATTATTTTCTTATCTCTTTTCTTTCTCAATTGAGGTGTAGAAGAACATAATATAAGTGAGGAGGATTTGTATATACATCTTATTTTTTATTTAGTAACAATATAATACAAGAATCCCAAAAAAACAAAGAAAAAGGATAATTTATTCCAAAAAATAAAAAACCTCTATATCTATAGCTTAAATGAAATTAGAAATTTCGTATACATATATAGAATGCGCTAAATACAGAACGTAGGTATTAACTAATTACGCATATTCATTCTTCTTCCGTTTTTTTCGATGAGCCTATCAGAAATAGTATCTCTATTATGTAGAGATAAAGTTACGTGTTATTGAACTTGTCGATATTGTTATTATTGTTGTTGTATTCTTGTGCTTCTTCTTCTTCTTCCTTTTTTTGATGATCCATCTCTATTGTTTCGCTACTGGGAGTGGTTTGCACTGGAGAAGTGACGATAATGTGTAGATTTTCAACCTCATGAACATTAGTACTACTGTCACTACTTTTGGAAGTACAAGGTAATTCCAGTTGCTTCTTCAACTTCAATTCCTTGCTTTTGGCCCACAGAACCACATACAGTCCCCAGACAATAAGTACACCACCGATTATGCTGCACTTCCCCAAGTGCAAATTAGTGGGATCATAATACCATCTTCTGTATCTAAGCACAAGTGGTTAGCTCAAAACTAAAGACAATATTTCAATTTCAAATTATTATGATAAGACATTCATCGTAACATCTGTAAAATTGATTCACTAATTCACTTACTTTTATCACAATTCCGAAATGATTCACTTATTAAATTTCTATCAAATTCAGCTTGAATACATATAATTAATTCATCATATTTACAAATAAAATAACTAAAATTAATTATATTTTAAATTGAAATAGTTCAAACTCCGATTCATAAATGTTTAAGTAATATAATAAAAATATTTTGGCATGTTTGAAACTCTAAAATAGTTGGATTCAATTATTCAATTTCAATCAAACTTAGATTCAACTATTAATACTCGATTGAAGTTTGATATCAAAATTTTTTCAATCTTAATTCAATTCATTGTCATTTTAAAATCAAAAAATTGTAAAATAAATTATAAACATGAAATCTTGGTTTATAATGACTCTATGCAATATTGAAAGAATACAATAATCTCATAGTAATTGCTTTAGATGTAAAAGGCAAAAAGAAAAAGTGATAGTGATACCTTCCAAGGTGCAATTTCTCATCGAGAAGTAACGAACAGGCAAGTGCAACCAAAACAAGCAATAGAGGATTGAAGACTGATACGAACAACGGCCCTCTCAATCTCACACACCAAGACATTAGTGTCACCGTCAACGCTGAAGCCACTGTCCCCTAAACCAAATAAATATTTAATTATTTATTAAAATTTTTAAAAATATAAAAAATAAAAAATTTATGTGTATATATATGTTAAAAAATAAATAAAATACCGAATATGCTACAGTGAGAAGTCGAATATTCCAGCCTAATTCCCATTGCGACCAATCCCTTTCCATGCAGAGAGCGAAGACAATGGCTTGAATTGATCCCATGAAGCACATCAAAGCGGTGCTCCAATAAGGATATGGGAATGTCTCACCTATTTTTGCCTGATAAATAATATTTATACATGATTAATAACCAGATTAATTTTCCTTTATTTTTTACATTTGAAAATTCTAATTTCACATTAATTATGAAATTATTGTTGAAAATTTAGAGAAATATGAGATATTTTTAAAATAAAGAATAAATCATGAAATCCTTTGATCAATTACATTAAATTTATGCAATTTTACTGTATCAATTTATGATTATGCAATAATTATTTTGCATTTGGAGAAAATTAAAAAAAGAATATTCTAAATTGAGAGAATAAACGAAAAGAGAGAATTGGGTGAGCAATTAATAAAATCACATTACCTGGACTATCAACCAGAGAGCATAGCAAATGCAGCTTCCTATAGCCATCAAAGAGCCTAAGGCAAGATGATGATGCTGCTGAGTAGACGATGATGATGATGATGATGCTACGTGTCCTCCTCCATGTTTCAAAAGGTCAACATGTGTTGACCACATGTCCAGCTTTGGCCCTTTATAGAAAGTTAGAAGCATTGCTCCACCTATTCCCAATAACGTCCCCATCACCTTTGCCTTCCCCGTTAAGGACCTTAACCCCACTCTTTCCAACCTGAACATAAAAATTTTCAAATAAATAATATCCCGATTTGATCCGATCCAATATATATAAAATAACTCGTAAATTACGTGACTCGGGTCGTGTTTACTGTTACATACCCGAAAGAGACGGCCAGGATGAACGTAACGGCTGGAACCAGATTAGCCATGGCAGCAGCAAAGGTGGCAGATGTTAGAGCCAAGGCTTCCAGGTACAAATTTTGTGCCAATGACCCCCTACATTTCACAAATTGATTACCCAGTTTTAATAAATAAGTTAGGAAATAACTTATTTATTAAAAATTTTAATAAAGTTTATTCATGATATTACTTATTTAATATTAAGTAATTCATAAAAATGAGGGGTTGTATTTAATTAACGGTAAGTAGGTGTAAAATAGTTAGTTTATTGGTAAGAGTCACGTACAAAAGCTAAGCTTCGCCTGGATGATAACAACTGGCATGCATGCATATCGTATCGCATCGTAGACCACCAACTGTTACAATTAAATTTCTATTTCTGATACGAATATTTATCAAAGTTTAATTCGATGATTAATATAGCTTCACTTATTATCAGTATATATATTTTTAACACGTGACATTACATAGGATACTATATGTAATTATATGCAATTACACGACGTAGTTTTACAGTTGAAGCTTATTACGAAAGTTTACTCCCTGTGTTAACTTAAAAATATAAGAAATTATTACTAATTTTAAAAATTCAATAATATATCAAATTATGCTAAATCTATTTATTAATATAAGTAAATTACTTACCCAAATAATCCGCTAAAAAACGCTTGAAAGAGTATCATCCAACTAAGTTTTGGCCTGTTCTTCCTGTTCCAAATAATACCATATTAGTAATAATATTAAGAAACTTTCTAAAATAATTATTAATATTATAATTATAATTATAATAAGAGACATGTTTATTTAATTTATACTTAAAAATAATTATCATTAAAAATAGTCTTTCTATTAGTTAAGTAAAGCTTTGTACTAAACTTTTCGTACCTGCATATCGGATTACAGATTTTAAATAATTATTAATATTTTAAATAATTATAGATATGATAAGAGAAATTTTTATTTAATTAGTATATAATTACAAAGTTAATTATTGCAAGTTTGTTCTACTCAATTATCTTTTTTTGTTAACTTTCTAGTTGTTTATTTATGGTAATTAACATATATGAGAGGATAAAGAAAGCTTGACGCAACCTTAAACAGCCGTTTATGGTAAATAATAAGATTTATTATGAAGAACCTTCTTCTTCCTTCTTCTATTTTTCTAGAGACAATATATACTAAAATGGAAGATTTGAACAGGAGGAACCAGAACCAGACCTTTCGAAGACGATAGCTACAGGGAGCATGAAAGTGGTGGCGAACACAAACCGATACGCAATAATAATCCTCCTGCTCATTCCATCGTTAACCGCCAATTTGTAGAGCACGTTCACTCCGGCAAATGCGAACTGCACTACCACCATCATAACCGTAGGCTTCAATCCATTCACCATATTCTTCTTCTTCTCAATCTCCAGAACATGCCAATCTTAAGCATCAACCAGTATCTGTTGCTACTGCTAGAGAGAGGCAAGAGCAGGAACTTGAGAGAAAGAGAGAGAGAGAGTAAAGGATGGTTAGAATAGAATTGAATTGAATTGAACTGGTGTGGTAATTGGAGTTTTGACACATAGGGCACATATATATATACATATACAGAGGGGTACGGTCAATTCAGGTCAGGTCAGGCGGTAATGGCATTTACTGTAAGAAGTGAGATTGCGGTTGAACTGTTGTACTCTACGTCATGACATGCGTAGCTTCTCAAAGCACCGAGAAAAAAATCACATCAAATACTCCCTGTAATTACTATCATCTACCACTATTTTATTCAATTTCATTCATATATTTATATACGGTTTATATAAATATAATCTCATTTATATATTTATATACGATATATATAAATATGTAAATAAAATTTAATAAAATATGATAAGAATATCGTAATTAAAACAGAAGATTTGATCATAAGAATAAAGGCATGCAATCACCTAGTTTAATTTGATCAGTTTTAAGTTAACATATCAAGTTTAAATTGATCAAATTTTGAATTAAACTTAGATTCGGAGGGTTATCCATACAACCCAAACCCTCTCTTCAAAATGATGTCATTTTTATAGTAGTTAAGCACATTTTCACTACTAATTACTTTATAATTTGATAATAATAAATGTATTATTATTATTACTATTATTATTATTAGTAGTAGTAGTAGTGGTACTGACAAGTTAATCTATGAAGAATAAAGTGAAACAAAAAGTACTTGAATCAATTGAGTACACATACAACTTAAAGGAAATTCAAGAATAAGGAAAAATTAATCATATTAAGATTTAAATAAATTATTTTAATTTTTCTTATAACTTGATCATAATTATGTCAGCCAATTAGGAATTTAATCATTACATAATTATTTAAAATTAACTATTTTCTTGTAAGGATTAATTTATGTTATTAACGACTATATTAAGTTATTTTATATTTCAATATATCATATATATGAACAGTGACGAAGCTCGGCTAATTTTTAAGAGGTGGCGAATCAAAAGTTAGCTAATTTTTTAATTTTTAAGGGGGGTGAAGCTCGGTTAATTTCTTTAGAAATTGACTTCTCAAATAATTATTTCTTTTTGATCAAGAGTGACGGTAGTCTCCCCTTGCCACCCTGGACTACTGCTACTGTATATGAATTACGAGAGTAATCTTAAACATAAAAAAGAGTTATTGAGAATTTTCAAAATTAGAGAATATACATACACATGATATAACACATGTTAACCTTTTCTTCATCAATACGAAGAAAATTCATATCATATGATTTTTTTATATGATTCAACATCAACAACAATATTATGTATGAATTTCACTTGTAAGCGAGGTCTGGAGGGATAAGATTCATAAAGAATTATTTTTTACTTACAGCAAAGAAAATTCAACAAAACGAGTGTATAATTTGCCTCTTAGATAATGGTCGACTCTGTGTTCGAATCTTCCTACCTACACTCTCTTAATCAAGCCTGTAGTATAGGACTTGTCCAGTATGAAATACCTTATTGACGTGATTTTCAGACTATTGCGTAAATCTAAAAATTTACTCAGTACATATTCAAAAGAAAAACAGCTTCTGATTCTCCCGTTCTTAAAAACAAAAAAGTATACCATCTTCAAAATAATGAGTAATATGCTAATTTTTCTAGTTTAGTGACACAAGAACTAACAAAGTTTTACTTAATTGCATACAAAGTGTGTAGTAAACTTAAACTTTTCAACTAAAGTAGTACAAATGAAACAGCTTTTTTCCAAACGTGGGCGGTAGAAGTGGAAATGGTGTCAGCTGTCGCTTTGTTTTCTATTTTGCCTTCTCCTTCTCTTAGAATGCTTTTTCTTCTTCTTCCTTCTTCTTCTTCTTCTTCTTCTTTTTATTATTAATAAAAGGATTTTTAAAGTAATTTTAAATGTATTTAATAAAAATTCAATTAATTAAATATACGTGTATTTGTTTTTCTGTTTAGGGTGTGTATATAATTTATTTATTATAACTTAGTATATATGATTTATCAGATTAAAATTTGATGCTTTGAGTGAAAAAACTGAAGTGGGTATTTACTGAAAGTTGTTCGTAGTGGAAGAGTTGGTCGCTGTACTTATTGCAGAATTGCATTTGCAGGTGAAAACTATAGTCTTCTTTTTCCTTTTTCTCCGTCAATTCGTAGACGTAACTGCCTAAATCCTTCCATTTGGACTCAGCATAGCGACATAAAGCAACTTCTAGCTGTAAAATTCTTGCACTTGTTGTGGACAATAGCAAAGTGTTTTAGACGATGGTCTTTTAGTTAAGAAGATATGATTTTTTTATTGGTTTAATTAACATTTTTTAATTTCATAACTCATCTTTTAAATTTTATAAATTTTAAGTTAAAATTTTATTTTTACTGAGACTAATATATAGACATTATGTATAATCTTTTGACGTAATTTATATAAATTTTTTAAAAATTAGTCAATTCTAAATTAAAAAGATCTCAAAAAATTAGGCTTTTAAATGTTATTCTTTAATATACATGAAGTGGATTAAGAAATAAAATAATATATATGAGAAAAATGTTTTTAGGTAATCTAAAAATTGCAAAATAATTTTTATTAATTCAAATTTTTAGAAATGTTAGATATCAAAATTTATACGAACCCAAACAAGTCAAAACTCAAACCTAACCAAATACAACTTAATCCGTGAATAGCGTGCCCAAGCACACAAATGCAACAAGTAACCTAAAAAAGTAACAAAGTAAATGGTTGATTCAAGCGAACAATGCATGTGAATTGAGATTTCCTTGAAATGAGCACATGAATGGCAAGAATGGCAAAAACAAAATGGACACGAAACCAGACAAAGATACTATAGTCCAAAGGCTTAATCTACCACCAAAACCAACCTACTTCAAGTTTGACACTTCAACTAAACAATTAACAACCCAGAACTGCCAACCAGAAATTTATGAACTTAAATCTGGTCAACCTGCGTCATTCACAACACTCATCCATGTTCTTCACCTAAGTAACTCGCCTTCCAGAACTGCAACAGAAAATATATGCAGTTCTTTTTAGTGTTTCAAGAATAAAACAAGCAGTGGTTATTATTCTCAAATAATACCCCACAGAACAGAAAATCAATGGCAAGCACAATCCACAAACTGCATCTGACAGGTTACTCAGTCCCAGCGTAACAAACAACGTAATGACACTCAGGACGCATTCAAGGTGAAAACTAGAATCCTGGAGAGGAGAACAATACGGAAAAGATAGCCATAACAGAGAAAGACAATGGACGGCAGTTTCAAGACTCGTTGGGAGCTTTCAAACAACCTCTCAAACATTTATTCAGATGGAAACCTTCCATATCTTCCAGCAGTACGCCAGTAGAAGATGTGAGTGGCTTATATTCGTTTAAATTGCAGATAGCTTGTTGTGGCCCAAAAGACATTTTTAAAGTTAAAACTGAGTGTCCAATTAGCAATAAAGATACCCAATCATATATCCAAAAGATTGAACCCTGCCAAAAAGTTGACCACATTAATAGATAGCAGACTACAATATAGAAACTGGCATGCATAAGGTGAAAAATATTTACCCGTAAATCTCCCGTATAATTACTGAGATACTGAAAACACAGTTAACCAAAATGGCCAATCACATTTAAGACTTGTATTTCCAAATAGTTGAAGGAAATCTCTGGTGGAACCCTGAACATGGTTCTCCGAATGCCCAGATCAAGACCAAAACCACCTTCACTGATTGCATTGCTAGACAATTCAATGACATAATGGCCAGTAATCATGGTTTTGCAAATTCCATGCACAAGTGACAAGAAACCCAGCATCAAAATGGCACTCAAAGAGATTAAGACCCAAGTTGAATGTGTATGTCAAGCAAGCACAAGATCCATCAGAAGCAAAACATCGTAGTCAGCAGTTTAGGAACACAAAAACAGTTGAATACTATGCCAAGTTTGCACTCGGTAACCGATCTACTAGATTGATCCAGAGAGACAATAATGAAGATTACACAACTTCTTTAACAAACTTGCAGACATCCCATCCAGTGAGGGCAAGGATTCCAGTTCCTCAGCTGCGAAATAAACAGATATATATAACTATCATGTCAAAAGTGTGAAAATACGAACTCCAACACTAAAGTAGCATACCTAATTAGGAGTCGATCTATCCAGAACGAAAACCCCCTGCACCTCGACGTTCATAAGGTCCAGAACGATCACGACTATATCGATCAGCTCCTGAAGTTCCACGACCACCAGCATCCCTACTACGACTACCAAATCGATCTCCATTTCTGTCCGGACCATAACGACTACCCCCGCCCCCACCTCCACCACCACTGCTACCATACCTTTCATCTCTTCCACCATACCTGCCACCTCTTCCCCCTTCACTAGGGCACTCCCTAGCAAAATGTCCAGGTTTACCACACTTGAAGCAATCTCCACCACCACCACCACCACCACCAGATCTTCCACCGCCAAAATCACGATTCCTATCACGGTCATAGCCTCGATCACGACCGCGGTCACTGTTGCCATCCCTGCCAGAGCCTTGATGTGGCTGGGCTTTATCAACAGTAATGGTGCGTCCATCTAAGTCCATGCCATTCATTGCTTCAATAGCATCATCCACTGCTTTCTCATCATCAAAAGTGACAAACCCAAACCCGCGAGACCGTCCAGAAAATTTGTCAACGACAACCTATACAAACAAAGGGTTCCATTAAACCTAATCAACAATATTGAAGCTCACCATTCAAACCATCCTTGGTATGCTTACGGAAGCATGAAATCCCTCCTACCTTAACGTACACCAATCACCAACGACGATGCAAGTTAGTCATGCAAACTTAGTGAACAAAAAGACCAGGATCGACAATCGAAGATATAAATCAGAAATATCCCAATATGTACTCTTAAAACTGGCTTACAACTAACAAGAACTGTAGCAACTATAACATAAAGAGTGTATACACAAACCAACTAAAATAGAACCAACATAGAACAAGCTAAAAGATCGAATCAACAGTAGGAAAATTAAGAATCAAAATTGACTTGAGCATGATTCTCACCTTAGCTTCAAGGAGATGCCCAAACTTTTCAAATGCCTCTTTCAAACCTCTATCGGAAGTAGACCACGATAGGCCACCAATAAAACATCGGTACTCTACATCTTCTGGCATTTTCTAAACTGCATATTTTTGCTAATAAAATTAGTAAAAAATCAAAAGATCCAGCAATCTATAAAATAGCACACTTTGCGAAATCCCCTTATTCAACAGATCACGACCACACAAATTCTAGGTACACTAAATCAGAACGAAAGGAACAAGAACCAACCCAACATCACAAATCTCACATAACCATCGAAAATACAGTTGAATTTGAAAGAATCATAATCAGGAAACGAATCACAAGCCAACTATTTCTAGAGTTTAGGAATAAACATTAGTTCAATAATTGAAATAGCGTAAACAAAGAAAGGATCCGATCGGTTTGATTTAGTGCATACCTGAGATTTTAAAAACTTCAGGCGAGAGAAGCTCAAGGGTTTTGAAGTTCTCTTTGTGTCGAACAAACCCTAAAACAGGGAGCGACTAGTGAGTGCGAGATAGAGAGACACGGCTCAGCTGTTTGGTTGCGTGTAAACGCAGTCAAGCTGTGTACAGATAATCATAATTTTATCTATATAGGTTAGTTTTTCCTAAATTGTAAAATAATATTTAATAATGAATTTCATTTATTTATGTTTTCGGAAAGTTTAATATAAATAAAATTAATTATACTAACAAAAAAATATAATTATATTTTTATTAATTAAAATTATGAAAAAAAATAAAAGAAAATATTAAATTATTAATTTTTTATAAATGTTAATTTAAAAAATTTATGATGCTTAATCTTTTAAAGCTAAATTTATAATAATTTATATCTATACTTAATTCCACCAACTAATTTATGGTATTATTATCTGCCTTTTTTCAAATATTTTATTATGTTATTTATATAATTATGAATGTACAATAAAAGCCTATGTTTAGTTAGGAGTTTATTAGTAGAATGAAATGAAATATAATATAATTCTATCATTTGGGATGAGGGTTTATAATAGAATGAAATAAAATAAGATAAAAGAAGAGATTTCATATTACATCTTACTCCATCCTAAAAGCAAAAATAAAAAATCTCCAATTTCGAAATTTAGGATGGAGTATAAAATGATAAACAATTTTACACTACATTACATTATAAATCTTTCATCTAGACTTGGCAATAATGGCCCGGCCCGTTGGACTTATTTTTGGCCGAGGTTGATCGGGTCATGGACAGGCCACAAACCAACCTTAGTTCACCCGGGCAGCCCACAAACCCACCCATTTTTTCGAAACGACGTCGTTTTGAAATTTTTTTGTTTTAAAAACCGACCCGACCTATTGACGTGCCTATTTTCATCCAAACAACATTTCACTACAGTATATTATAAACTCTATATTCTTTCCAAACAATATTATTTTAATATTGCATTCATTTATATTCTATTTCATTATAAACTATTCCATTTTATTCTATTCTGTTTTATTAAAAATCTTACATCCTATGAAACATAGCCTTATGGAGGTATGTTGTATAATATTGTTGTTGGTCTCTTGTTATCCCCTTAACCTTCTAGCTAGATAATAATACGTTAAAAAGATTTATGTAAATTGAAAAATGTATAAATAGGATAAATTAAAATTTTGATTTAATTTAAAAATTAGAAAATTTTGTAGAAATTTAATTTTTTATTATTCTTATTAAAATTAATAAATAAAGAAAGTTTTTGAATTAATATTCATCTATTTTTAATAAAAACTCTTTTAAATAATTATCACCTCCAAACAATCATATTTAAATAATATAAGGCTTGAAATTTACACAGGAAGTCAAATATAACTACAGCAATATCGGGCTGAGCTCACGCCAGCTCATTAAATTTTTAAGTGAAAAATCCAAAATGACTTACAAAATTTCAAAATGAGGTCGTTTTAAAAAAAATGGGCAGGTTGGGTAGACTATAGTTTACCTGTGGCTTGCCCAATTCAAGCAAAAATGAACTAAACCGAGTTATAATTGTCATACCTATACAATAATAACAACAATTCAGCGAAAATTTTAGTAATACACAAGATTTGGGGCGGGTTAGTAGATCCACGCGAAATAATTATAAAAAAATATATATGTTTAACAATAAATAAAAATAAAATACATATAAAAGAATATGTTCTTACTTTTTTTATCAAATTTAAAAGGGATTTTTTTAAAGTATTGACAAAAGTAAGCCCAGCCCAAAACCTATAAATAACATCCAAAAACACTTTTGTCTTAACACTAAACATGTTGATCGGATCAAAGCCTCTAAAAAGAACTTAAAAGAAAAACCCTAATACAAGTCGGAAATTTTGCATGGAATACGCGAATCTTTATACCTAAAGCTTCATGATCTGGAGAAATAATGGATAGGAATAGAACTATAGGAGCGAAGTAACAGTAAAGTTGACATACCGAGGTATAATGCTTGGAGAGAGGGGAATGGAGGTTTGTTTGTGTTCTTCTTGAGAAAGTAAAAATGAGGGGCGGAAGAGATTGGTTATGGTGGTCAGAAAGGGCTCGTGGCGGTCGGAGAGGGGTAATAATGGAGAAATATTGGGTTGGGAGATTTAGGGTTCTGAAAATTTTGAAATTGCCGAAGATCGTCTTTGGAAAAGATATCGAATGGGTTGGTGGGTGGATTATTTGTTGGAGTTGAAGTTTTCAGCGAATGTTTACGAAAGTGTGGGTAGGCTTTATGTCTGTGGTGGTCTCTGAAGACGGTGTGGTGTTTTCTTGGAAGGGATTTGAAGGTAGGGATAGATAGGGAGAATCCTTTAGATATTCTTAGTATTCTTGAAACTCCTCCTGTTGCAATATTGGACATACTTTTTATGATGTCTCATGTTTCATTCAATTGGTTGGCTGGCTGGCTGGCTGGCATGAAGAAGATAAGCAATCATCAGATGCAGAAGAAGCAACCTATTGATCCATGCCTTTGGTTATATCTATCATGCAAATAGCGCTTCTGGGGTACTTTCTTTTATCACCACTGCTTAAATCTATTCTTTATTCATATGGAAACTCTGTTTGCCTCCCGGAAGTTTGTAGTCATTATTCTTTGAAATTTATTCAAGTGTGGACAACACAGTTCTTTAAGTTTAATCTTCATTTATTTCAGTTGCTCCAAACTTTAAATTCATGAATGCAGGAGTGTGTAGCATTTGATCACAAATGTTGGTATAGCTGCATATCACTGCTTTTGCTTTGGTCGGTTGAAGACTGAATCTTAAAGGTAATATTCAAACATGAAACGTATCTGAACTTCCTGAGGTTTCTAAGATGGTTTTCTGGGTCATTCTTTAAGTGAATGCATCATTTCTTTTCGTGTTTTTAACTTTTGTGGATTAAAGATTTGCATGATTCTTTCAACAATTTACCCTGTCACAACAAATGTTTTTCATGGTGATTCCCACCAAATCAAGTTCTTGGTAATTGAGTGGTTTCCAACTTCAGAATCTCTCCTGTTGTAGGCTTCTATTGAATATGATCCAAATTTTTTAACGTACTTTCCTTTGGGGATGGAAGTGAGGTTGCTGTAAAAAAAGAAGCTCCAGATTGACTTGTTCCCTAATTATCTTGTTGTCAGCACAAAATAAAAGCATCATCGTGGTGATTATCAACACTTTATCTGTGGACTTAATCACCTTCATGCGTAATTTTTCTAATTCATGTTGGCTTATTTGATGTTCTTAATGTAATTTATTGCCAAATTTGAGGACATTATACATGAAACTAGGATCTTTTGTAGATAGTGAAACTTTGAGGGTGCCTTTGTCTTTATGTGTCACTGTTTTCCATAATTATCTGTTCTATAACCCTTTATTTTGACAATCCCTAAAAATGCAAGTTATATGGCATGTTGTGTCATCTTTCTACATAGTTGCTTATAACTTGGAGGATGAGGTCCTATATTTCATTTAGTTCATATTTGGAAATGGTCGATTGGATCTTGAAAATATTGGTTTCTGAATCTTTGAATGCAAGAACAAAGACATAAAGCCTTTGATAAGCTTTACTATGGTTATGCGGTACATCTTGGTTCAACTTCGGAAAGACCAGAAAAGCCAATAGCACCAATCGCAATAATGTGTAGTCTTGGCAATTTATAATCGTGCGGAAATTATAGTTGATACTTACGATTTCGATTTTAAGAGTTTTTTAAGTTCAAAATATGAGCAACTGACTTTGTGAAAGGCAGAGTATTGTTTTAATCAAATAGGAATAGGAAAGGTTAACTAAGCAACACGATGAGGTAAGATCATAGTCAGAACCATTCACCAAGCCTACAGTTTTTTGAGCTTGTTTATAACTCAGAATATTTGCTCAAGCAGGGGAGCTTAATATGGAGGCATTGTGGTAGTTAAGAACAAGAATATGAAATAGAAATTCTTTGATTTCTTCCAAAATCAGATAATTATTCATCTAATTGTAGTCCAGAAGAAAAAACTGCAAAATCTGATCTGGGAAACTGTTAATTAATTAATTACTGGTTAAAATTTTTGTCAAAATCTTACATATGCAAACCAAAGGATACACTCATTAAGAAATCTGGCCTTGTGCTGTTAATATAGTGACAACCATACCTGTCACTGATTCTTAGTCTGGCCTTAAATATCTAGTTGCCTTTGGATTGCCTGGTCGTATGCTATTTTACCATTCATTTATAATCATTAAAGTCAATTAACTGTTGCAGATTTAGGAAAATACTTACTATGGATTATTTTACCTATTTGTGGGAAGATAACAAAGAAGGACCATAAGTTAAGAGTGAACCTCTAATATTATGAACCAAACTATTCTCTACGGAACTGTATATAAGGCTGCAATAAAATTTTAGTTCCAAGTCCTTGGGTTTTGTTTGGCAAACAAACATTTATGTTTGATTTCTTATATTAATAAGTTACCTCAAACCTAGTCTTGAGATCTACATATCAAGAAATCCTTGCATACAAGATTGAGAAATGAAATAACTTGTTTGAGAATGCATTTCAACTAAATAAATGGACTAGAGTACGTATTGTTGATAAATTAATACATAGGTTTTCTAGGTCCCATATTACGAAGATGAAATATATCTTGCTACAAGGAAGATTATGGACTCATCTTTGTCCTCCACCCTTAGCTTTTCCATAAGTTCTGTAGATATTTTTACGGGAGCTGGATTTTGGTTGTCCTGCTTTAGTTGGATATCCAGGACTGAGAAAAGCCCTATCATATTACCACAACTTTTTAAGTTGCGTATGCTTTGCACTAAATGTTTGGTTAGTCTTAGTGATGGCAGAGGCCTTTGTATACTGCAACTTCTTTGGTGAAAATTTGTCCATTTTATTACCTTTCTTTTCCGATGTATATTCGTGCTTTTATACATTCTGCTAATAAATCGAATATGAGGGTGTATCTGGAGATGTGATGATTGTTCCTTATCAAAATGAGGAAATTTCTGTCTATTAAGAAATACTGCTTATTGTCCATCTTAAAACCATTTAATTCTAACGAGCACCGTAACTTTGTTAGAGGTAAGTTCAATGTACCTTGTGGGACTATAATCAAAATTTGGTTATTATGGTGATCCCACTGATACATACCAAATGTGAACCCTTCATAAATTATCTATTAATGCATGACTGTATATTAGACGTTTCATTATTGTAATTAACAAGTGGCAAAAAGGAAATATCGTCTACTATCTCTCCTCCTACTTTTGCCAGGTGCATATGAATCCAAACTTACTTTAAGGAGCTTTTCTTAGGCGTTTCAGCTCAATTCTAGCCGGCTAAACCACGTTACGTTTCACGTCATACTGTAACTGAAATAGAAACTATTTCATCATGAAATGCCTTCCTGCTTGTATCCGATACCTTGCTGTTTGCAGCTTGAAATTGCTTGAAAGAGGTTTATCTTCTGGTTTCTTTACTTTGGGCTAAAAGTATGTGCAATTGTATTTCCTTGAATTCACACGGCTTTTTAGTATGAATTTGTATCTTATGTGATTTCCAACATTTGACCAATTTCTCAAAATCTCTGCAGATGTTCAGTCTAGGTTGTCTTTTGGTCTAGTTGTTAGGTAAGCATGGCGTCACTCTGAATATTCCTGATATATGGTATTTTGGAAGTCCTCAAATTCTACTTTCAAAGGAAGCTTAGTATAGATCATGAAATAATCAACTTGATAAACTTGTTTGCTTTTAGATTATTGCCTGTTGAATTGTGGCAGGTGAATTATCTTTGCGTTACAACTTCATGCCAGGAGAGCTGTGCGGATCAATGCAGCTTCATGACAATCAGCACCCACAACTATATCAATGTGCTTCTGTGGGTCAAAGAACAATTCATGATGGTTTACCTTCAGATGTGCCGATCACAGAACTGAACCCATCTGGTATCTTCTTATCACAAAAAATATGACGAGAAATATGGGTTGTATTGATTGTGAAATGAATTATGCTGATAATTTTGATGGTCATACAGCAGCTGAAGGGGAATCAGGATCAACATGGCAGCGTGTGAGATGGACTGAGGAAATGGTGAAACTTTTGATTACTGCTCTTTCATACATTGGAGATGAAGGAACCTCAGATTGTATTGGTTTTGGGAGAAGAAAGTCTTCACTCCTTCAAAAGATTGGGAAGTGGAAGTGTGTCTCAAGAGTCATGGTGGAAAGGGGCTATCATGCTTCACCTCAGCAATGTGAGGACAAATTTAATGACTTGAACAAAAGGTATAAGAAACTCAATGAACTACTTGGGAGGGGCACTTGCTGCAAAGTTGTAGAGAAGCCAGAGCTTTTATATGTGATGGATATTCCTGAGATGGCAAAGGAGGAAGCAAGGAAAATTTTGAGCTCGAAGCATCTATTTTACGAAGAGATGTGCTCATATCATCACAGGAATCGGTTGTTTCTCCCACATGATCCTGATTTGTATCGATCCTTGCAGTTAATTCTGTGGGGTTCGCTCGAGTTTGGTAAACATTCATCACGGCAAAGAGATCATGACATTGTCCTTCAAGCTCAAGATTCTGCAGCTGAGGATCATTGTGAGGGATCTGAGGCCTCAACAAAGAGGTTGAGAGAAAATGAAACTGAAGGTGTTGATGCTGGTAGTTCCTTGAAACATTTGGACGGTAGTAGCAAATCAGATGCTCAACAAAAAGACCATCTTGATCTGGATAATATTGCTCCTGAGGCTAGTAAGACACCTGAATTGCTCGAACGACGTATGGAATTTCTTGCACTTAAGTTAGAAGAACGAAAGTTAGAGATACAGGCTCAGAGGCTCAAGTTGGAGAAGCAGCAGCTCCGAAGGAAGACAATAAACTGGAAGCAAGACAGGGAGATCCAGAAGATGAGGCTGGAAAATGAGCGTATGAAGCTTGAGAATGAGTATATGGCATTAGAACTTAGGCACAAGGAACTGACTGCTAGTTACAAGTAGATGGTTCCCTCTCTTCTTCACAGCAATGTCTTCCCGCAGTCCATGCTGCGATCTTCTGCTGTGACCCGGTCTCCTCATCCATCTAATATCCAGTTACCCTTGTTGGTTTGAAAATCTGGAGCAGAACATAGGACGTATATGTGGTAGCGTTGACTCATGTTTTTACCTTTTATTCTGTCAACTGCAGTTCCAATGGCAGAGTGCCTGTGACTGGTGCAACTGTCACCATATCCTCTTCTGTATCAACGGATCTTCTACCATTTTGTTTCCTTGTACAAGGCAGTTCAGTGACATCACAATCTAGTTGTCTTTAAATTTCTTCACCTTGTTTTTGTGTTTGGTTTTGCATTGAACACTTGATCATCATCCTAACTGTAGGTTCAGAATTTCCTTTATCCTACCCTTCTCTGGTTGAAGATATCTTTGGCACTAGCTTTACCTACAGCTTCTGCTTGATAATTAGCATTAATAATGAGCCGGGTCGGGTTTGGATTTGATCAGGCTTTAAAATTTTCCGAAGTTTGGACTTTTTTAGGCTTTCGGTTAGGCCTTTAAATCTGAAACTCAAAATTTGTTAAAATTGAAAGTTAAATATAGTTTAAAGATTAGTCAAATAAGATTAAGGAAAAAAACTATATTTAACTTGATTTTCATCATTCATAAAATAGAAAATCTTAATATGTTAGGAGATGAAAATGATTATTATATATTATGTCTATTTATATAATAGTACAAAAACTTTAAAATAATTTTATTGTTAAATTAAACTTTTATTTTATTATTTATTTTGATTATTTTGATAGTTACTTTTCAAGAAAATATTTTTGATAATTTTTCCTTTTTATATGTGATTATTTTTCAATATATTAAAATTAATTAAGAATATTCATGTAAATAAAAAATAATGAAATAATTAAAATGTTTAAATAAAAAGTATTTTTTGTATATTTATTATTAGATATATAATTTAATTTAGACATAATTGAATTGTTATTTATTAAGATAAAAAATAAAAACTATAAATAAATAAAATAAAATAAGATATAGACATAGATATGAGATTATAATTAATTATAAGCCCAAAATGAGTATATACCATCAAGCTCAGCTTAAGGGTTTAGGGTTTTAGACGTCCGAAGAAGAAGAAGAAGAAGACGAAGAAGAAGAAGACGAAGAAGAAGGAGAAGAAGACGGAGGAGGAGGAGAATGTGGTATCTATGCGTGTTTTATCACAGATTGTTGGATTATAGGAAACCTGAAGTTGAGTCACTTGCAGAGCTATATGGAGGCCGTCAAATCTCAACACTTGAATGGAAGCTTCCTCAAGACCATCATCCGGATTCTCCTTTCCATTTCGTCAATCTTCCTTCTGAAGATGTTGCCCGCAGCATTGCCAATCGCAGTTTGTTCCCTTTTGATTTCCCATTTTGCGTCAGTTTCACCCATTAACGTGCTAAAGAAACAATCTTTGATGCAGGTATACTTGTGAAGGGGATGTATGAGCTGTGGGGACAAGGGAATACCTACGAGGAGCTTGAAGAATCTATAAAGAACTATCCTGAAGATCGAAAGCTGCCCTATTTGACTTGTGAAAGTACTTTCAAGATCACCGTTGACAGTTTTGGAAAAGTAATCAGTTTCCAAGAACAAAATGATCGCATTAAGGGCCTTGCTTATATACCTTTCAAGGTGGGTTTAACTTGTTATATGCGAGTGCTTTGAGTTTCGACTTACTTTTGTTTTACCCTTGAGGATGCTGTATATGCTTTGTTTGACTGAAGATTTGATAGCTTAAAATACATGGAAATGTCTCAGACATTTTCTTCTTCTATTGAGATTTGCCAGTTTCTAATTTACTATTGGTCTGAGGGCTTTTTTTTCTCTGCTATTTCTCTAGGTAAAATCATTCCTAATTCTATGTAGTGTTTCCTATCATAATTCTTATTCGATCCTAATTCAGTCTGATGCAGGGTCGAGTTGATTTAAAAAACCCAGAGAACAAGTTCTGGCTTATGGAGACTGATGACCATGGAGCTAACAATGGATTGCCGCCAATTGTTAAACGAACAGTCTTTTTCGGTAGGGAAATTGGTGGTGCTGACAGGAAGCTTATACCAACTTATCAGCTAAAAAGTCGAATGTATCTGGGTCCAACAGCCATGGATGCAGAGATGGCGTTTTTAATGGCTAACCAAGCATTAGTCACCTCAGGAAAACTCGTCTATGACCCTTTTGTTGGCACTGGAAGCATTCTTATCGCCGCAGCTCACTTTGGAGCAATGACAATGGTCTTTTCTCATGCTCTTCTGTCTAATGCTGATCTGTTTGCATCTCATTCTTCAGTAATTTATTTGAACTTCCTAAATGAGTTGATATCAGCATAAGTAAATTATTCAGGGTGCTGACATAGACATTCGCGTGGTACGTGACGGACGAGGACCTGATTGTAATGTGTGGAGCAATTTCAAGCAGGTGACATACTATTGAGCAGTTCCCTTTAACTTTGGCTCAAAACAATTTTAAAGTACTGTTCTAAGCACATGTAGTACTTGAGCTGCCTTAAACCTTTACTTGATTTCTTTTGTGCTTTCAGTAGATTGATTTAGAATTCCAGGTTTTTATATAGAAGCAGCAAGAAACTATACTTAGCTATTGATATATTTTTGCAGTATGGATTATCAATGCCTGTTGGTCTTTTGAGGGCGGATAATAATCTTCCTCCTTGGCGTCCTGGTTTAAAAGAGGTAGTGTTTTGACAATGTCTTTTTTCTCATCCAAGAATGTACTAGGAATTAGAGGTTGATGATCGGAGTGAGTTTCAGTCAATTGCATGCTTATAACTTATCTTTATAACTTTCTTCTTTCACCAGATTTGGCAGCATCCAAGTTTTGTTTGCAATTATTGACCTTAGTCTCCCAATATTTCTCTGCTTTTCATATTCTTTTAATACTATGTTCTGAATTTGCTTAGGTTTTTGATGCAATAATTTGTGATCCTCCTTATGGGGTTCGTGCTGGGGGCCGGAAGTCTGGTGGCCGGAAATTGCTGAAAGGTGCTGTGGCCCCTTATACTGTTCCTGATGACAAGAGAACTGACCACATACCTTCCACAGCACCTTATAGCTTAGCTGAATGTGTTCATGATTTACTTGATCTTTCTGCTAAGATGCTTATAGCTGGCGGCAGGCTTGTTTACTTTTACCCTGTTTTAAGAGATGATGATATTGTAGAAGATATGTTCCCGGAGCACCCATGTTTCAAGCTTGTTGCTAAGTCTGAGCAGATCCTAAGCTCACGATACAGCCGTGTATTGTTAACCATGGTGAAGACAGGTCCATATACCGATGAAATTGCTGAGCTAGCCAGGATAAAGCATTTGGAGTTTAAAGAGAACCATTTGAAATGGCTAGAAGATGGTAACCTTCATTCTTCTGTTTTTAGTCCATCAGATCTTCAGTTAAGTACAGGTTCGAAATCATGGAAAGATATGAAGCAAAAATACAGGGGCAAATATGTATGATCTTTACCACATTTTAAGAAGTTTAGATAGTATCATGATGCCTGAGGATCGCAGATTGTCACTTCATGGATTCTTCCATGCACAGAGAGATGGAAATTTGTTGTTGCTGATGATTAATTAGATTTGTTTAACAGTAAATTTAAAGATCTTTCTGTTTGTAGGTCTTTACTGGTTGATTTTTTTTCTGGCAAGATTGTTATTGCCGGAATAATTGGCCGGTTTGACTGGAAAAACCTGCAAATTCAAGGGTGTTAGACATTGGGAGGTGGTAAGGTTCTACCTCTTTAGGTGGTGGAATTATTAGAAATTCTCAAAGTGTTGCTTTTAGATGAGCAATGGCTCAAATTTAAAATTTAAATTGCCTTATTTTAACTATTTTTAATTAAAAAATATTAAATAAAAATTAATCAGTTTATTTTGATTTATAAAAATTAATTAGTTTACAAAAATCACCGATAAATTAATAAATTGATCGATTTTTAACAACAAAATTATTAAACTAAATTGAACTAAAAAGTTAAAAATTGAACTGAAAAATTAATTAGTGCAATATTTTTAGTATAATTAACTTAAAACATTGCATAAAGCACTAAATATTACTTTGTTAATCTTAATTTACCATTTATCGCCGTCCTTTTTACAAGTCATTCATAGTTTCTACATTCAAAGTAAACTTACTTACTACCACACATGAAGGTAATAAAAGTTTTGACAAGAGCTATACTATAATAAATAAATAAATAAAGATGAGCTTGTAATTAGAAAAGTCATAAAATGATTAGACCAAAGAATGTAAGAAGATATTAGAAGTAGGAATATGAATGGAAGGACACAAATTTTCCCTTTTTACATTATACAAATTAAGTGTTTGGAACTAAAGCACAAGAAATTAAAGAATTTACCTAATCCAAATCATCAATAATAACCTTGTCTGTATCCTCCCCCCATATGATAAGGATTTTGTTGAAGTATCTTTGCAAAACCAACTTGTCCTTGCATCCCATCTCTTGCATATTGTTGCCACATTAGTTGCTCCTCCATCAACAACTTCTGCTTCTTTTCCAAGTCTGAAATTTGCACATATGGTGGTGGAGCGATGGCGAGTGAAGCAGCAAAAGGGTCTTCATTTCCTGTGGTTGTGGCGTCACCATCCTTGGTGGTCGGAGGTGCCGGCAATGCCAACATTGCTGGCCTTCCGGCAGACCCTAAAGCAACACTACTAGCGCTTCCACTTGCTGCATAACCTGAAGAAGACATTGCATGCATCATTGTTCCTTGCTGATACATGCCATCAAGCATTAACATATCAAAACCACCAGGAAGGTTTGTTTTCTGATTAGATAAATGGCTTGCTGTTTGAACTAAAGCTGTTTCCCAATCTCCTTCATCTTTGAATGCTTCCCATGCAGGAGGACCATTTGGAGCAACTGATAAACCTCCATCAAATAATGCCAGTGCCAATCTGTTTGATTGATCTTCTGTGGAAATATCTTCTCCTAAGTTCAACAAGTCAGCCTCTTGTAGACCACCCTTGTTTTGTTCCTCCTGCTTTGGCTCTTCCTTCTCTTCTTCCTGTAAGAAATCTTCAGGTGGTGGTAATGCCTTCATCGCGTACATATCTTCTTCAATCACTTCTGGTTCTTGGACCTCAGCAGTTTCACTCTCAGGTTCAACAATGGCAGTGTCCTTATTTTGTGCTAATGAAGTCTTTTCTCTCAGGAAATCATCCATCACGTCAAGCTTCTTCTGTGTTATTTTCTCAACGTCTGGATACTCCGAAGAGCGAGCAACCCCAACAGTCTTGCACCAACCATAGAAATCATCAAGCTCATCTAGTTGCTTTGAAACACGACAGAATATCTCATAAACCTTAACAGATTCAGCGATTTGTAGCTCCATGAAACGATCAACCAATACACCAAGTATCTGACTTATGTCATAATTCAACTGAAAACTCTCTTTCACTATTGGATAAAGAGCAACAATCACGACTCTGTTGTACTTTGCTCCACCTGTTCAGTTCCACCAGAACAAAACATGACAGAAACAAAATCCAATAGAATATTGAAGGAGAAACTGAGTGAGAGCAGATTGAAGGGTATTTGCAGAAAAAGAACGAACCTGTGGGACGACAGGATAAGAAGCGTTCAAGTAGTTGCAGCAAATGTTGCATCCTGGAAAATACGAGTTCTGTTCTCATTTCATGAACTGGAGTAGTAGGTTTAGTCTTTCCATGGTTACTAGTCTCTCCTCTTCCTCCTCCTCCTTCAACAACACTCCGACGATCGTCTTCAAACCCAAGAGTACAGCGCTTCCCTCGACGACTTTGCATCCTGAACTCGAGCCTCTCATCGAGATACAGTGCATAAGTACGCACAAACGCAGAGAAGTCCCAAGAATCAGACCTGGAAGTGTCACGAAAATCAGACAAGTTGAGAAGACGAGTCCCTCGTCTAGTTGCAAAGAAGATCTCTTCCCCGTAAGCAGGATCTCCATCGGCGAGGAGGCGTTGAACCAACATGAGTGTCTTCAAAGCCACTGTCCAGTTCTTGGTCTTATTAAGGCGTCTGGAGATGAAACTTACGCATGCACTCACGTACGCACGCGAATAAGATGTTAAACTTAGTATTTCTCGAACGTGTTTCTCATCCGCTGGATATTCTTCGTGCCTAGTTGCCTTAACAATGGCTACCTCCAGATCAGAGAGTGAGTCGCTGTTGTTCACTTTAGCTAGGCCTATGCTGGTTTGGTCCTTCACCGCTCCTATTGCTCTTTTGAACTTGCTTGGAGCCATCTTCGAGTTTTGAGTTCACAACTGAATATATATACATATATATCCAGATTTTGATCTGACAAGAAAGACCAAGTTATATTCGTAGACATCATTTTCTAAAATCAAAATATTTTAATAAAATAAATATTTAAAAATTAATAATGAAAATTTTAATATTAAATGCCAAATTTTAGAATTTTTTTTACCGTACTAAATTACTTCTTTGTGATCATAAAGTTAAAGATTTAAATAACGGAAATAAACTTTTTATAAAAATATAAAGAGAAAGTAGTTTATATTATGATCCTTCTTAAACGTTCGTAAAATGAGAAATCTGGTGAATTGGATACGTTAGTTTTTATTCGTATATTCTAAAAACGAAGTGCATATTTCTATTATTTAAAAAAATCTTTATGATTTGACATTTCTTTAAAAATATATCTTATAACTTTTTTGCTAATTTCTCTTAAATAAATTAACACAAAATATACATGACTCATTTATTTTGTATAAAAAGAATTAATAAGAATTATAAGCATTATTGAATTAGAAATCAAAAACTTTATAAGCATTATTGAATTAGAAATCAAAAACTTTTATAAATATTAAATAATAAAAATTTAAAATGACCCAAACTATAAAAAAGTGCCTCTTTTACTCTTTTTTAGTAAACTAATACATTTTTCATACAATTTTTATGCAAATATATGTTAAATTCATCAAATAGTGCCAAAATATATATATGATTACAAAAAAGAGATAAAATTCACATCGAGTAAATTAGAAATTTATTTACTCTTGCGGAAAAAAATAACAATCTCTTATAATGATAATTCTCAATAAAAAGTTCATCAAATAAAATAATAATGTATTTAATTTTATGACCGAAAATTAACAATCTTATCCCGTAATATCGTAATTATAAAAGAAAAATTACGAAAATATCATACATTCTTACCTAAGTCTCATGCGCTCAAGTTTTATGCAAGAAAAGGAAATGCTTATGAAGGGGATTGAACTCCAACCTTTGAGGAGAACTTTCCCCTAAAGATCAAAACTTGTTCAAAAGGAAGATGAAAAAAAGAAGAAGAAGAAGAAGAAGGAGAAGGAGAAATCAGAAAGAAAAAGAAAAAAAGTTTCTTTAAATCTGACTTTTTTCTTCTCTTCTCTCTTCTTCTCTATCTTTCTTTTCCTTTCTTATTTCAGTTATCTCAACCCATCAACCATCCGTTATTGCTTGCAATTTGTGGAGTTTCAATGGGAGGTAAGAGGCCACTTGGTTTGTGTTAATAAGAGATAATATCTCTATTTTTATACATAATCACTAAATTCATAAATTTGTCAAAGTCAACATGCTCTAATTAGTAATGTTAAAAATGACCCGACTCGGCCTAACTCAATTTTGGTCCGCTTGTTGGCCGGTGGCCCACTCGTTACTTTTAAAACGGCTTCGTTTTTTAACAAAACGATATCATTTTGAAAGTTTTTTCTTAAAAATAAAAATAACGAGTCGGGTTAACCTGATTCACCCATGGCCTGTAGAATTGTAGCCTAGGTTACGAGCCGATCAGTCAATGGTAGCCGACCTATGGACAAGTCTAGCTCTAATTTTCTACTCTAGCAATGTGTCATTATTTTTATTTGTTCATTTGTATATCTTTATCATATTATTTAGAAACTTATTTTATTATTTTATTTTAATATTTTTCATTTTATTATTATTTTATTTTTTCTTCTTGCGAGTTTTTTCAAAACAATCTTTTTACTCATTAGTAATCAGATTTTTACTAAATTGTTGTTTTTCTTGTTATAGTAATAAATATCAAAAATATAAAAAAGATATCTATAAAGAATATAGAGATATTGTATTATAAGGATAATCTTCTCTTATCCATTATTAATAATAATAATAATTTCTTTTTAAGCTGAGGATGTTAGTTGGGTCGGGTCAGGCAGTCGACCACGGGCTGATCGCCGGCTAATTTTTTTAAAGCAAAAAATTTTCACAATAACGCCGTTTTGGAAATAAAAGAGTAGGTCCATGTCTCGTTTGTAGCCCGATCAACCCAGGTCAAAAGTGGGCCTAGCATTTTTGCTATCCCTATTTTGAGCATTTGAATTTAGACTATAGATTTGAGGTAATTGGATAAAAATTGAGGTTTAGGGAGTTGATGGGTTTTTTTTGTGGCTAAAATTCTGAAACTAAAATTAGTTTCTTAAATAGGAATTTGAAATATTTTTAGACTAATAATTCAAGGTTATTTTGTGAAAAATAATTTTAGATTTCTATCAATATTACAAAACTAAAATTAACCTTTTTTATAAAAAGAATGTTAGTTTTAGGATTTTAAGCTTTGTAAGACCTTTTTTTCTTAGAAAAAGAAAAAAATGTACCAGAAAAAGAAAAAAGTATATAAAAAATTGAATAAATTTTATTTTTATTGAAAATAAAAAGAAAAAATTGAAGAAACATTTTAGCACAAAAAGATTTATTAATTTATAATTTATTTACAATTTACAAAATATTAATGTCCTTTTATCCACTATTTCTATTATTACTCATAAAATGTCTTTTTTAACTTTAAAATTGAACTAAAAATTCAAGATTAATTTGATGAAATCTGAGGTAAGGAAGGTTCTGAAACTAAAATAAGCCTTCTCTAAAATAAGACTATTATGTAAGAAAGGAATGTGAAATATTCTCTTAATTTTAAATTTAAACCTATAATTTAAAATTAATTTGGTAAAAAACAAGAGTTTTAGAGAGGAAAATCTTCAATTTTATTAAAAATTTTAAATTAAATTAAATTTTATGATAAAATCAATATTTCTAAACTTCTTACCAAATTTTCTATTTTTTCTTATTCACAATTATTAAAAAAATAAAAAAAACTGTATGAGAAAAAATATAGAAAATTAAAAAATTTCTTTTACTGAAAAAGGAAGTGTAGTAGATATTCATTTAAAAACAAAAACTATTTAAGTCATAAAATGATTTATTAAATTGTAATTTAAGTATATTATTATTGAAAATTGTAATTTACCATTAGATTAAAGGTTTAGTAAAGAGGATCAGATCTCATGTTTTCGTTATGGTGTTCTTATCATGTTCTATTAAATTTTATTTACATATTTATATGAGATTTATATAAATATATTTATAAAATTTAATAAAATAAAATTAAAACATAATAATTAGAACAGAAGATTTGATATATAAAAGATGAATAAGAATAGAACAATTAAAATAAAAAATAGATAAAAAGACAATTAGATCTTTTGTTTGAATTATGACGTTTTCGTGTTCCAACAGAGAGTAGAGTCTCTTGTCGACCAGGTATGTATATATATATATATATATATATATATATATATTTGTTATTCCATCACTGTCATTTCCCTCACACAATCGACGTAGACTTCCCTTGTCCTTCATCCAATCAACGCTTCACACGTAGAATCTTAAGTACAGAAATACTCTTACAGACACGTGTCACTCCGATGCTCTCCTTCTCTCTATACCTTCAAACACTATTACATATGAATCTTCCATCACCCTCTCCCTTGCTCTCTCTCTGTGTGAAAAGAAGAGCTGTCTCTTAGGGTTTGTATCGCCTCTGGGTTTGTAATTCGCTATAAAGATCAATCGGTAAGCTCTGTTCCAAGCTTTACACTCTGGGTTTTCTTGGCTTGTGAAAATTTTTAGTTTTATGCTGTCTCGTCCTTTCCCCCTTCTGATCGAGGAGAAAGGAGATGAAAATATAATAGAGTTTTTAACTTTATCGATTGTTTTTGAAATAAAAGACGAAACTTCACTTGTATTCTTATTCGTCTTTGCTTTTGGTTCTCTGGAAAGCTTTCTATCCAGCAGAACTTTTTC
>JANZXR010000171.1:1553934-1588969 GCA_027575705.1 Erythroxylum echinodendron | reverse complement strand
TTACATTATATTTAATTAAAATATTATTATTAATTAATTAAAATATTATAATTAACTAATAATATAATTAAAATATTTATAGGGAGGGGTTTTCTTGTAAATTTATGTGTGTGTTTTACTTCTGTCTCCGTCTCCGTTTTCTTGTCCTCTGGTTTTGGAAGGAACAAAAATTTTACGTCTCTGTCTCCGGAGTCGGGACAGAAATTGGTGGGGACAACAAGCAAACAGGTCGGGGACAAAATTTTTTTATCCCTATCTTCTGTCTCCACCCACAGGGACAGCAACCAAACGTAGGGTTACTGCCAGTGGGAATTGATTAAATGGTCAGGTAGTATGATTTTTCAACATAAAGATGCAAAATAAACCCAACTATGTAAATATACTTGTAGACATAACTAGATCATCTCAGAGATGAAACATGCATCCAATAAAACAAGTCCAATAAGCCACTAGCTAACCTGCTCTAGTGTCCAGACAAGGTGTGGCTGAAACTTTGTCTTAAATGTGATCGGCCCAACCTGTGTAAAGGAACATGAGAATAGAACCGTTGATAACAGGATCACAAATTAGAAAGTGCTGCCAAATTAAGATTAACGCATCTTGTGGTCCAGTACTAAAATCAATGGTCTCATCACATAAGGTTAAAACTGACATTCAGATATCAATGTCAAAATTTCACTACACAAACTAAGAAAAATACTACCTAAGAGAGATTATTAAGCCAACAACAAATAAGATGTATAGATCCATGTAAATAAACAGCAACTTGGCAACAGATATATCAGGCTTTGCATTGCACGCACGTAGGCTATTACTATCTGCTGAAGAAGATTCAGACACAGGGACGAGGAGAGAACACATAAAGTGAACAAGGATGTTGATAACTGCTAAATTTTGCAATATCATGTGACATCCTAATACCTCTTCCTTAATGGCAAAAGAAAAGGCAGATATTTTTTTAAAAAAGAGAAATAGAACTCACTGCTTGTCCTTGAAATATTTTTTCAATTGCCTCACTTGCAGCACTAGCTTTTAAGATAGCATCACCTGAAGCACTAGACTCGACATCATATCCTGAAGCTCTCCATCTTGGCAGGCCTCCATCCAACACCCACACTTTGTCATGGCCATAGACCCGGAACATCCTTCTCAGGAATAGTAAACAATTAATTAAGTTGCCTAATAACGCAGGAGCATATTCTAATCCAATAATTTATTTTTCTTCTTTTTAGGTTAGACTTCCTTTTCAATAAGGTATCATTTGATTTATCCATAATGAATAAGATATTTTGTAACACTTGTTCCTCCTATTTTAAGATAGGATTTCGAGTTACACTACCATAAATAGGGTCTTCCAGAAGAAATACAACAGCCTTTTTATTAGTTTTATTAAAGGAGGTTTGGTTTATAAGCCCTAACTGTTCCGGCCACAATCTACCCTACATCTAGTCTACTTTGTTGAAAAGTAGCTGCCCAAACTCCCTATATCACTTAACCAAGTTCAATTCAGCAAACATCAATTGTAACCAACTTACCACCAAACACGAGCTGCACTAAAAATTCCCTTCCCATCATACACGACCACCCCATCTTTATTTTCAATGCCAAGAGCTGAAACAGCAGCTGCAAAAGCTTCTTCCGATGGTAACATGTGAGGCAACTGTTACATATCATTTCATTAAAATATTAACAAATAAAAAAGCAAGAAGTGAAAAAAAAGAACTTGTTGCACATAAAACAAGTGACAACGATGCATCATACATTTGTATTTCGATCTGATATCCCATCAACATCGAAAAAAAGGGCTCCAGGAATGTGAGCAACCTATTACAAGGAGACAGAAGGATTAATTATAACTTTCAAATGAATCACATACGAAATGATAAAGATATGTCATAAAACTGAATTAGGGAGCAAATCTGCTTCATCCTGGAAAATAATTGAAAAGTTAAACCATATAAATTCAAGATGTTTTAGATAAGCATTTCAACTACAACACACAATAAACCAGTTTTACACCTGATACTCTTGAATTGGATTCCTCTGCTCATCTGGAATGTACCACGATGCATCCAACACCTGAATGGCTAAAGAGATGACTCAAACAAATACATCTAGGCCATAAAATAAGTATGATGTATGACATCAAATTAGACTTCCAACATGGTGTAAGAGCATATTCTTAATTACTATTTGATAAGGTCGTTTTGATCAGTGAGGCAGTGCATTTTGCAGTTGCAGCTAAACAATATGTTTAAATTAGTGATTCTTGTAAAGGAAGTCAGTATGCATATGCAAACTAACTTTTGAGTAACTGTGTAATTGATTAAACTAACAACTGTTATAATCTTCAGTTACTCGTGTGGAGGTGAATAACAACATATAAAGTTCTCCCTTCTAATGTTATCTCTCTTTCTGCATTGATAGATTATTGTGAGTTCTCTGTAATTACCTTCTCAATAAGTATTAGAGCAGTCGATTCTTGATGATTTATTGAAGGAACTATGGCAAAGTTTGACCATGAACTATGGAAGTTGGAGGAATCCTTGAATTGGACCTTCAAGGATATGGTGTGGAAAACTCTAACTACGCATGAACAATCAGTTGTAGGATTGCAAAACTTTAAGTTGATATATGAATCTATATATTGTGTATAAACTAGTTATCAAACTAAAATATCTGAGAAGACAAATTCCTCAAAGACCAGGGACTCATTACTTGACGTTCTGCAATGGAAGACAATAACAGAGATTTTAAATGATGGCTTAAACAGTAAAAATAGGTTATCTCAAGCTTTTATATGGTCTGATACGCGCCTCCTGACACTAACTCATCCTATCAGAGAATATGGAAGATCAGAAGAGCAGAATGTTTGCTTTTTTTTTTTTTTTTTACATAGGCTAGATTCAAGGAAAGAACAACTCGTTATTCAAGTTTTGGAAGGGAAGGTTCCTAAATTTGCAAATTGCTATTAGTATTTGTTTGAGGTTCTGGAGGTACAATATGTTGTGCATGAGAGACAATCAGCCTGTCTTTCAGGCTGCAACCAAATTCAAACAGCGAAAGATGAAAGAAATAGATCAAATCAAAGATCATTAAAGGGCAAAGTGTTACCTTCATGTCAGGCTTCTTGAGATTTGCGTAAAGCCAATCAACAGAAACAACAGGATCATTGGTAGATAAAGATTCCGTGGAAAAACTTACTTTACTCCCAAATACTGAAGAAGCCATGACTCGAGGAAGCGAATCAGATGTCTTATGTGGAGAACAGACGGGGTAAGCTCGCAAGTGAAATGATCTCTTCCAAATTCCAATATCAACATGAAAAGCAGTAAATTAAAATTAGACAAAAGATGTTAAGGTTGGTCATTCTAGTGGCATAGTTTCCAAATTGTTAAAGTTGACCTATAAATTGTAGAACCTCGCATGTAAACTGACGTATTAGCTTTCACGAAATGTATGGAAGTCCATTATATACTATAATCACGAGTAGAAAACATACACGAATATGTTTCTGAATGGTTAATAACTGCAAGAAATGAGACTATTAAGCTGTCCTAACTTCACTTACTATAAATTCAACACGAGCAACTCAAACCTGAAGAAAGAGAAAAGTTCGTGATCATCTAATTGAAGGGCAAGCCTCTTACCAAACAACAGAATCCATTTTTCAAAATTTCAACTTGTTACTCCAAAACTTATCACCAGATTCAGAACCCATTTACCAGAATTCTCCAGTTTAACAAATGGACCAAACCAACAAAACAGCAATGATAAGATCACAAAATGACACATACAGGAGAAAAGAAAAACAAAAAACAAAAAAAACCAAACAAGGAATCAAACTATCCAAGAAAAGTTGAAAACCCAGAAAAGGGCTTGACTAAACGAGGGCAACTTGGGCACTCACCTTGAAGATAGAAGTAAAGACTGTTGCTTTGTGTGATAATGAGGAAGACGACTGAAACAAGCGGTGACCCAATAAGGCTTTGGTGAAAATGGTTGATGCCATCTGCTCAGAAGACCATAGAAATAGATACAACGATCTATTTAGGTCTGTTTTGTCAGAGAATGAAGCCAAAAGAGAGAATCAAAAAGAAAGGCTCCGGAAATTTATCTGATTATTGACTGACGATATCAAGTTATCAACTCACTCCTATTTACTACCACTAGTGATTAGTGCTTTTGCAAATAAATAAACCAAGCGGTTTAAACTTTGATTTGATCAATTTGAGCTCTTTGGGCGCAAATTATCACCAACACTCTAAAGTCTAAACACACTTCGCCAGTGGTGCATCTTACTCGATGGCTAAAGCTCAGATTTTTGGAGCGAGGTCTATTTTGGGAAGTATCAATAAAAAAATCAGAATAAAAATAAAAAGTAAGAATTAGTAATTTAGTATAGGAAAGAAATTAATTATTATACGTGTTTGATATGCGAACACTATAATAAGATTATAAAAATTAATAATTATATCAATATTTGATATTACGTATTAAAAATGATAATGAATTTTGATTACTTACGTTTAATTATGACGTGATTAACTTTATAAATAATTTAATTAAGAAAACATTATTTAACAAATAAATAATTAAAATTATTTTCATAATCCAATCAGTTGTTAATTTTTAGATAATTGTATATAATTTTTCTTATTAGAAATTAAAAAACATAATGAATAAAATGAAATAATTATTAAATAAAATAATGTGAAATGTTGATAAAAATATCAACATATTTGTATATAATAATTGAGGAGAAAATAAGAATTTACCACAAAAAGAAAAACTAAAATAGAGATATACATTAATTGTCAATGAGAGAGAAAAAACAAATAGAAAATTTCACTTGAAATGAAATAAAAATATTTAAAAAAGTTATGTTGAATAAATACGATAGAAAATTTTGATATTCTATAAATAATTAAAAAAATTCAATGACTTATAAAATTATTGATTTTTAAATACCTATGCAAAATAAAATGATTATTAAAGAAATTATTATAAATATAATTTTGATGATAATATTTTGATAAATACTATATTGTGATAATTTTTCGATAATAACTTGATAAATTGTTTTATCTTTTATTTCTAATTTTTCATTCCAACTTATAATCACATCTTCTTGGAAATAAAAGTCTGTAATTATTCAAGATTTATTTCAATTTTATCATTTCCTATCTTATCTATTCTCAATAACCAAATAACTAAAAATTAAAAATATAAATTACATTCTTATTCTCACTTCTTTATTACTCGTTACCAAATAAGACCTTAAAATTTATCTGTCCTATCTAAAAATAATATTCACCAACTTCAAAATAATTCATTTATATCTAATTAATAGTCGTAGTGATGTAAGATAATAAAATATAATGACAAAAATTAGTGTTCATAAAATGAAAATTAAGTTGAAAATGAATGTATTTAGTAGATTTACGAAATTTATAATTATTTTAATGCTTTAAAATCAAAATTATAAATTATACAAATTCTTAATATTTAATAGTATAATTCCAATTAAAATTAAAATTGTTTAGAATATTTATTTTATTTAAAATATTTTGATTCGAAAATGAATTTGAATTTGAATTTGATTTAACGTATTACAAATGTTAAGAATGATAAAGAATAAAAACGAACTGAATTGGACTTTCTTTTGTTTTCAAATTTTGCCCCAAAATTATTTGAAGTTCGAATCTAACCCAGAGTTCAATATAAGTTAGGAGGCTTGCTCCGAGACTCATCTATCTAGGTTTTTAGCAATTTGCTGTCTAATTAAGTCCGGTTAATATTATTCAACCGTTTAGTGAGAGAGTTTATAATAAAATAGAATAAAATAAAATAAAAAAAGAGATTTTTATATTACATCTCACTTTATTATAAATAAAAAAAATAAGTTATTTTTAATTTAAAAGTTTAAGATGGAATGTAAAACGATAAATAATATTTCATATATTATATTATGAACTCTTTTTTCAAATAATATTTCACAATTCTTCCATTCTTGTCAAACAATAATTTTCTAATATTATATCTATTTATATTTCATTTCATTATAAACTATTTAATTTCACTCTATTTCATTAAAAATCTTACATCTAACAAAACATGTCCTTAAACTACTTGTACCGGATATCTGTTTATTATTAAAATATATGTTTTTATTTAAAAACTAAAAAATCATTTTTAATATAATTAGATTTTATGTCGTAACTAAAAATTTAAATTTTTTATGAATGAAAATCTAAGCCTATTTAAAAACTCGATCAATTCAAATTGATATATTAATCTCGAATCTAGTCAAGTTTGAATTTTATTTATTTTAATATCTTATATTTATTAATTTTTAATATTTTTAATTTTAATTAAAGTTAGGTAGTTTGAATTTTTTTCCTAATAGCAACATAAGTTTTTTAATAGCTTTTGTATTTAAATTTATATCCAGTAAAATTTTATTTAAAAGTTCATAATACAGGGTCTAATTTCGAATTTAAAATTAACTAAGGCCAAAAGTTTTAATTCAACTGTGTTTGAAATATTCAAATTTGAACCAAATTCTCATCAAAATTCATAAACCCAAAAATAACTTTCAACAATATGAAATGAGTATTTTAATTTTACATATATAAAATAACGCATGTATAAATTTGGAAATTTATAAAAAGAATTGATGTAAATTTTAATTTAAAATTGACAAAAATGAAAATAAATTTTAAAAATCAAAATCAAAATAATTAACATGAATTCAATTATAAATTTTTCCCAACTTGAAATATTTATTTTAAATTGAATCGGGTTGAACTTAATCCTACGATTGACAATGAATTGGATCAAACCCAGACAATGAATTGGAAACCCAGACAAACCTAACCTGACAACTTTTGTTAGGGTTCGAGCTCAAACTCCACTAAGCCTAGGTCGTTAAAAGCCTAACTTAACCTGTTTTTTATTTTTTAAAATTAAAAATAAAAATATCATTTTTTTAATAAAACGACATATTTTTTTTGTTGTTGTAATTGTTGGGCTCATATTAGACCGACCCTAATTGTCAAATCTACTTGACCATTTCACTACCCCAATTCTCAACTTATATCATATCCAACGTTTTAAAAAATGAATCAGTTCGATGACTCGATCAGTTTAATAGTAAAAACTTTGAATCGACTGAGCTTAGGTAATCCACAGCCTAATAAAACGATATAATTTTTCTAATTATTGATAGTCATCATATTAAATTGACCGTAATTGTCAAGTCTACTTAGTCATTTCACTACCCCAATTCTCAATTTACATTATATCTATTGTTTTAAAAAACGAATCAATTCGATTAATTTAGTAGTCAAAATTTTGAATCGACTAATTTTTTAATTCGATTTCCAACCTTTTGGTTTTATTTAATTTAATATTCTTTGTTAATAAAAACATATTAATTAATCAACCAATTTTTATAAATTAATTATTTTTTATAAATCAAAATAATCATATTAATAAACTTATTTTTAATCAAAATTTAAAATTCGATTGATAAGAATATTTTTCACAAATTTTTTCAAATTTTTAAATTTTATTATTATTTATCTGTCCGATTTTGAAGTAAATATATCCCATTTTAATTAGGGATATTTGAATTTATAGTATTCATCATCAGGGTTTAGCAATTAGCAGTGTAGGAAAGCCCTGAGAACTCTTTTCCTCTTCTTCTCATCCTTTGCATTTGATTAGCTTTCTTTAGATCATTACACTGCGAAATGCCTCAAATCTATTCTTCTTGGTCTCGTCTTATCCTCTACGCTTCCCTCAGAAAACCCCAATTTTCCCGGAAATTTTCAAGCTTTCCACATTTTCCCCCACTCCAAACAAGTCCATTGTTCCATACGTCAAAAGCCACCCACTTCTCCACCGCCTCCGCCGTTCCCTCTGGCCGTATAGTCCAAGACCTCTTGGCTGAGCTAGAGCGCGAGAAACAACGTGAAAGGGAGGCCAGAAAGCGAGCGGGAAAAGACACCAAGGATATTGATCTTGAGGACGAGGAGGATTACTTGGGTGTTGGCCCATTGATCGATAAGTTAGAGAAGGAGAAGCTCAAGAACATTAGCCCTGAGTTGTTGAATCGACATGAGGAACCCACGGATTCTGATAGTGACGACGACGATGAAAGGTGGTCATCTGATGCTTTGAAGAGAAAGGCTGAGCAATTTGAGAAAAAGTTCAATCGCCACAAGGAGCTGCTTAAGAATTTTACTGATGCTGGTAAATGATTACGAAAGAAAAATGAATATACGTGTTTTGGATTTGTTAACTGTTGAGTATATTATTTTCTGTTCCTTTTTTTCTTAAACGGTGCTCAGAGACTCTTGATGATGCTTACAAATGGATGAATCGAATCAACAAGTTTGAAGAGAAGCATTTCCGGATTAGGCCTGAATACAGGGTCATCGGTGAGTTGATGAATCGACTAAAAGTGGCACAAGGAAAGGAAAAGTTTTTACTTCAACAAAAATTAAACAGAGCAATGAGGTTGATGAAGTGGAAGGAAGCTTCTGAACCCAATAACCCAGAAAATTATGGAGCTATTTGGCAGGCACAATCAACCCCTGATGCTGATCTCCTAGAAGGTGCTGGATTTGAGAAACAAAAGCAAATTATGCAAGGTGGTGGCCCTGATGATGGTGAGGAAGAGGAGTTTGATGACATGAAGGAGAGGGATGAAATGCTGCTAGAAAAGCTTGATGCTATTGACAAGAAACTTGAAGAGAAACTCGCTGAGTTGGATCATACGTTTGGAAGGAAGGGCAAGGCCCTGGAGGAGGAAATCAGAGATCTTGCAGAAGAGAGAAATGAATTGACAGAAAAGAAAAGAAGACCGATGTACAGGAAAGTAAGTACTTGTGATCTTCTTCTTGGTGCACATTTCTTTTGTTCCTTTCCGTCTGAATTTGATTCTATGATTGCTGGCTTGTGAGCAAGTTTGTGAATCTTTTTCGGTCAAAATAGTACATAGATTTTGACCATTGCATATGTAAACCCGAGAACTATATCTCACATACAATCTGGGTTAGTATCAGTATCTATACATAATGAGCTCTGGATCCATCTCAAATTTCTCTTCAATAATTTTTCTACATTGAACACGAATTAATAAGCAGTATGAACTTGGGTGGTTGCTGTAACGGATGTTGCGTGCCTTAAAGTACGCATGCACTATTACGTACTCTCATTCTTATTATCGCTGACAGGGTTTTGATGTGAAGTTGATTGGGGTTAATAAAACTACAAAAGTTACCAAGGTATCAACCCTATTAGTTTATATTGTTATTTATAAGTTGGGAGTACTCTTCCACTTTTTCTTAACAAACTTATTGCGTAATACAGGGAGGGCGAAACTTCAGGTATTCAGCATTGATAGCCTGTGGAAATTATCAAGGTGTTGTTGGCTTTGCTAAAGCAAAAGGGTCATCATTCCCTATAGCCCTTCAGAAGGTATTTTTCTGTTGGGATTAGAACTTTATTAACCATGATTTGATTTGGAAGGGGAGGGGAGGGGGTGGAGACAGAGTGGGATAAGTGCACCAAAATTCCTGTATATAAGTACCACAGTTTCTGTTTTAAGTCCTTTATATTCGCAAGCTCTTAGACCTGGCTTTGCAGTCAGAAAATATATGGCTGCTAGGGTTTGAAACAATCAATCGAAACCATACCAATAATACAGAAGTCGTGCATAATTTGTTTCAGGAGTCAAGGTGCATTCTTCATTTTTTGGCTGCCGTCTTCTAAATTATGAGCCATAGCTTGTTTCAATGATAATGTAGGAAGTTGATTATATTACACAAGGCCTGTAGCAGCATAATGCTGTCTTCCTTTTCATTTTCTTTGATCTTAAGCATGTTATCTTGTCTCATGAGACTATAAGTTTACTGGTCGTGTATTTGTTCGCCAATTTTAGTCTTATCATGTATAAACTTAATGCTATTCTAAACAGTGCACTAATATGTAACTTTTTCTCTGTAAACAGGCATACGAGAAATGCTTTCAGGATCTACACTATATAGAACGGCACGAGGATCACACTATTGCCCATGCCGTACAAACAACCTACAAGAAAACCAAAGTATTATATCTTCTCTATGATTTTCCTTTTCTCATTCATGTGTTTTTTGTCTCATTCGGGTCTTTAAATTATTTAGGTGTATCTCTGGCCAGCTTCAACTACAACCGGCATGAAAGCTGGAAGGGTTGTCCAGACTATTTTGAATTTAGCTGGTTTCAAAAATGTAAAATCCAAGGTATTGTGCTGTTAACTGAACCCAAAACACTAGTGTAGTTCCCCTAGTCTTTGATTTTCTATTCATAGTTTCAAACTTTTGCTAGGTGGTTGGCTCGAGGAATGAGCATAACACAGTCAAAGCACTTTTTAAAGCTCTGAATGCAGTAAGTAACGAAATCCTCTACATAAATATATTGTCATCTCCCTACATGTGTTGAACATCTTTGCTGCTATATTTTGACAGATTGAAACTCCCAAAGATATACAAGAAAAGTTCGGCAGGACAGTGGTGGAGACATCGTTGCTCGGATAGGGCCGTAAATGGCACAAGAAGTTTGAACCTTCATTGAGATGATAAGAACATAAATTTTGTAACATGCTTTTATGTTTTCTTTTACTTTTTAGTGGCAATCAATTAGGCATTTATAGTCTTTTGTTTTCTTTCACTTAGTTTCAAAATTCACTCCCTGGTTCAAGTTCAACTAGATCTGATGAAAGATGGATGGCTCTCCCCATCACATTTGCAATGCTAAAGTTCATATCTTTGTCACAGTTGTTGTGTATCTGAAGAGTAACAAAAATCGATTGCAGGTTTTCTCAATATATGGTTGGCAAATTAGTTACTAACTTGTTCATAACTTATGCTTGAATGGTATCAATCTTCATAGGTGCTTTGTTTACTTGGGTATACGAGTGAAGAGTAGTACAGGAAAAGGTTTTTAGTTGGTGAAGATTAAGATCATATGTTCAAACTCTCAGAACTTAGAAGCAGTGTATTATGGATACAGAACTCGAAGAAAGTAGGCATGTCTTTGGGCTAATTGCGATAGATCCTTTGTACAGTTTTACTTAAAGTAGTAATCATTTCATCCTACGAGTTTATGTGATTCAAGTAGTGTCCTTATATGATAACACAAATAGGTTGCAAGCGATAATCAAGCACTTAACGAAGAGTATGCTTCAGACAATTCGCTTTGTAACATTCTATTATGTTTTCTTGTACTTTTTAGTGGCAATCAATTAGGCATTTATAGTCTTTTGATTTCTTTCACTTAGTTTCAGAATTCATTCCCTGGTTCAAGTTCAACTAGATCTGATGAAAGATGGATGGCTCTCCTCATCACATTGGCAATGCTAATGTATACGACTCCAGAGATCTGATTATGGAAATAAGATAAAATTGCATTTTCATTTTTTGTACACTTGTATTCAAGATGCTGAGAAGAAAAAAAAAGTTCATATGATGAATGCATAAGACATAATATTGCAGTACATATTCTGGATATGCTACAACAGTGTCTGATACACAGTAGAACATATTCCGGATAATGCAATGTTACAGTCTGCCTCTGTAGTTCCATCCAGTGGGCAGGCGATTGATTGTAACAGAGGAATGCGAACCAACGCCGATCTTGAACCTGTGTTTAGCTTTGATGGAATCTATAAATGTATTACTACCCATTAATTTCAATTTGGTTCGATTTAATTTCGGTAATATTTAATCTAGTTTTTAGTATTAATTTTTTTTGTAATCGGTAGAATAAAAAAAAAGCTCAAATTTTTTAGGGCTTGAATATCCAAAGTTGGGATTAAACTTTTCTATATGCGTAATTGTATGTTTGGTTGGTGATGAATCTTTGCAAGTTTACGGGTTTCAAGTAGTATAGTAATACTATCATCTCTCATGGAGTAATTATGCAAGTATTAGGCTTGAATTATTCAATTAATTGGACTAATAATCTATATAAGATTTGAGATTTCAATTAAGAAATTTAACCATGAAGAATAAATTGAACATTTTTGGCGCACGTTTTGCTGTATTTTTTGAATAGATTGAATCATTGCTCCACATATTTGGCGCGCATTTTGCTGTATTTTCTGAATTTAAGTAACAGATCACAATGGCAGCTCCTTCAACTGTTCTGAAGGTCACACAGGCGTCGTTGTACGTCAGCTACCTCCATGCTGACATTAATGACTCTCAGCTATTTGATGCATTCTCCGAGTTCAAGAGCCTCACGTCCGTACATGTCTGTAGAGACTCGTCCTCTGGGATGTCACTCTGTTATGGTTACGTCAATTTCGTATCTCCTCAAGACGGTAAATGTTGCTCTTGCGATGATCGTATTTCGATATAATGCTGATCATTCTCTTGGTTGGCTTTGCTCTTTTCTTTTGTTACTTTTTGATTTCTCTGTTCTGTTCGTGGGGAAAATGAGAAAGGAATTGGAATATTTGGAGCTGGTTTTGACAATATGGTTTTTAGGAATCTGTTTTGCTTGGTTGTAATTTGCTTAATGCAAGCGAGGGAAGTAGTGTTTAGAATTCGACCTTATCAAATTCGTTTGTTTTTCATCATCTTGTAAGCTGTTGATCATCAGTTAGATTTGATCCCTTTTTTTAATGGATTTTCACTACAGATGCACGACGCATATCTTTCTTGGGATAAATCGGAAGTAAACAATCAATTTATTTTACTTTTCTATTCCATGGATTGTTTGTGTTTTTCTTTAATGTGAAATTTTATGTTTGTGTGTTCGGCTGCCATGGAGTTGCATGGATGAGTAATTAATCGTTAAGGAATATGTGCAATTGTACATCTGAGGAGCAGTAGGATTACTTTATTTTCATGAAGCTTCTTGACTGCCTGTTTGTTGAACAATAGACAAAGACCTTTCCTGGTTTAAACTATCCTTGATTGTATCCGAACTTTCTTTTAGCTTTTCATATTTTTCTTCTCTTACAGTGTATACTTTTTTATGCTTCTTGTAATTTTGATATTGCTCTTTGGGTTGAATAGCCATCCTAGCAATTGAGACAAAAAATCATACTGCCATCAAAGGAAAATTGATAAGGGTTACTTGGTCACACCGTGACCCTGATGCAAGACAGAGTGGGATAGGAAATGTGCTTATTAAGGTATTCCTATTTGCCTTTTATAATATATAATAGTGTTTGAACTAACATTGGGTTTTGCATCTTATATAATCATATTTATTGACATGGCGTGTTCGCGGCAGAATTTGACTGAATTTATTGGCCCCTGGGGCATAGCTCAACTGGCAAAGGCTTAGGTGGTGTGGTGCCTGCCATGCTGGCGACCTGCAGGGTGGGGGGTTCGAATCTTGGGGGCAACCTTTAAGATTTGGGCCTTTTGTATGGTGAGATCAGTGAGTAAGCCCAAGTCCCTGGTCAGTTGAGGCACATCCCGCGATTTACATCCTCCACCAATCCTGAGGGCACGGAGGGTGGGGGCTCCTAATGTTGGAGTTCAACATTTTTTGACTGAATCTATTGATAATGTTGGCTTGCAAAATTTGTTTTGTCAATTTGGTAAAATTATATCTCGCAAGGTTGCTACTTTTGATGATGGGAAGAGCAAAGGTTATGGTTTTGTTCAGTTAGAGTCAGAGGAGTCAGCAAATACTGCAATTGAAAAACTTAACAGCAGCACTGTTGGTGACAAGCAGATGTAAGTATACATTTGTTTTCTTCAAATCTGAGTACTTTTCCAAATTTAAACGGTTTGTTCTTTATACAATTATTGTCAACTTGAATCTTTAGCACGTGTGTCAGTCTTTTTGTATTTAATTGGCCACTAAGTTGATTTTTTGGCATTGTTATGTCAAGATTCCCTGTATTTATTTAGCACGTAACTTAAACTTTTGGTGTAGATATGCTGGAAAATTTGTCAAGAAGAGTGACCGTGTTATGTCTAATGCTGATGCGAAATATACGAACTTATATGTTAAGAGCTTGGATCCCGATCTCACTGAAGAGTTTCTGCATGAGAAATTTGGTGTGTTTGGGAAAATTGCTAGCTTAGTGATTGCGAAAGACGAAAATGGGACATCAAAAGGATTTGGTTTTGTAAAGTTTGATAACCCAGATGATGCTAGACGAGCATTGGAAGCAATGAATGGATTGGAAATGCGTACGTACTATTTGTATCACTTTTGGTATTAAACGAGGATAGTTAACAACTGTAAAAAGCATTAAAGTCTGCATTTCCATTTTCTCAACCATTCAGTATGTTGGGTATCTGTGGAGCAGGTTCAAAGGTTCTTTATGTAGGAAGGGCACAGAAGAAAGCAGAGCCAGAATAGATGTTTTGTCGTCAGTTTGAGGAGAAACGTAAGGAGCAAATATTGAAATACAAGGTAGTTCTACATCTGATTTCCCCTCTCAATTTACTAGCGTTTATGGAATAGGAGGGATTTTAGTTCATCTTCTACAACATGCCATTTTGTTGAATAGAGGAATAAGCGTGAGTTTTAATTTTTCTGTACTTGAGCATAGCTAAATAAAAACACAAAACATACTTTGGGAAGAATTATCAATTACTTATCATATGTGTGATGTTGGGTTATTTTATAATGAGAAACTGATTCAATGTAGTCTTTTTCTAAAAATTTGATAAATTGGAAAATAAAATATTCCTGTTGAGAGTGGCTTGTGAAAATATGGAATTTTTTTTATTTAATAAAAATATTCAATCCTGATTCGCTTGTTTTAAGTTTTTTTAATTTTCTTTAATTTTAGGGCTTAAATGTACATGTCAAAAACATTGACAATGATGTCACCTGTAAAGATCTAAGAGAACACTTTAGCCAATGTGGCACAATAACATCCGCAAAACTCATGAGAGACGAGAAAGGAATAAGCAAGGCGTTTGGATTTGTCTGCTTCTTCTGCCTTGAGGAGGCTGGTAAAGTTTGCATACAACGATGTAACACCTTTCATGGTAAGATAAAAAGTTTGCATACAACGATGTAATTGATGTTGCCTAATTAGGTTATTTTGTATTAGTTGAGAATTTTAAATTATGATACAAATAAAGTTTGTAGTGTTAACTTGGTTATTTTGCATCAATTACAGACTTTTAGTTAAGGTATTGTGTATAGCTGTAATATTTGACATCATTTATATTATGAGAGGGATGTAAATTGTATTAAACTATATTACTTGATTTTACTATAGAAATGGAACGGTGGATATTATAGTTATGTCGATGAATTGTACAATATTTTGAATGATTAAACTATTTTTGAGGATATTATGTGACTAATGATACGTTGATGCAAGAAAATACTAGAATATTTTTTTTAAGAGCTATTGGAAAGGAAATAATGCAATATACTTGATTTTAAACATTCTGTCATTATAAATAGGGTGCATAAATTAAATATAATCAATTAAAATATATTTAAAATTTGATATAAAACAAAATTTTAAAAAAATTTTATTTCTTAACATTTTTAACAAACTAACCACCGTCAATTGTAATGGTAATCATTCCTTCATCTTAACCAACTATCATAATTATAATTATTATATCCATTCTCATTCTTCACTATATTCATTCTATTATCATTCTCATTGTTCTCTGTAAATCAAGCGCTTCTTAAGTTCTTTGCTAACCTGGGTTTCTTTTCATAAATTCAGTCTATTTCTAAATATGAAATTTATAATTTTCCTGTTTTAGGGTTTCGTTATCAATTTTTATCTATCGGTTCTTCAATTAACAACTAATATCAAGTAATGGTTGGCAAAATACAATACAAGCAAAGTTAATCTCAAAATAGAGAAATCAAAACCAAGAAAATTATACTCATAAATCAAACCGAAATTCAATCCATTAAAAACTAATTAAAATCTTCAGTCCTAACCTTGAAGTTTTGAGGAAGCTACCCACTTATAGTAGGATGAAAACCATATAAATCAGAGTCAGAAAACAACGTAGAGAGGAAAAAACCAGATATAAAAACGAATTTGGAATCCTTCATTGAGTCCCTCTCTGCATCTGGCTCTGCGTGCGTGTCGTTTTGGTGATGCTCCCTTGATGGTGCGTCTCCTCCCTTGCGTGCGTGCGTGTCTGCTTTTTTTTTTGTTCCTTTGTTGCGCTCTCCCCTCTTCAAAACAACGCTCCCAAAAGCCACTCATTCCAATGAAAAATGCATTCAACAGTTTGAACGTAAGATTTTTAATGTAATGTAATAGTTTATAATGAAATGGAATGAGATAAAAGGATTTATAATATAATGTAGTAAAATGTTATTTAGAAAAGGATTCGTAATGTAATATAGTTAAATTTTATTTATCATTTTACATTCTATGCTAAATCGTCATCAGAAATAACTTATTTTTACTATTTGAGATGGAATGAGATATAATATTAAACTCTCCTCTTTCATGTTATTATATTTTATTCCATTATAGACCTCATTCCAAACAATGAAATAATATTACTTTCTATTATATTCCATTAATAATCACTTAACCATACATGACCTAAGGTTTTAAGTAACAATAACTCCGTAAGTATTCATGAGAATGTGAATGTAATTTGTTTAGTAGATTATATTAAAATAATTATTATGAATAAAAGGAGATTTTGTATATTGAAAAAATAAAACGAGAAAAATATTTTGAAATACTTTTGTAAAACATGGTATTTACAAAGTGAATTATTTAATATTTTAAAAACAATATTAAAAGGTAATACAAGAGATTTATAAGATTCAATTAGTATTAGATAGTCATAAAATTATTTAAAGAATGAATAAAATTAAAAATTTTAAAATATGATTAAAAGAGATTGTTTTTGTTATCAAAAAAATTTGAAGTTTAATTTAAAAGAATTATTAAATAAAAATTAATTGATTTATTTTAATTTGTAAGAATTTAATAATTTTAAAAATTTGCCAATTAATTAAGAAACAAATAGTTTTTAACAATAAGAGTTATTAAAATAAATCGAACTGAAAGTTAAAAACTATATTAAAAATTATACGATTCAAAATTTTTACAGTTGAACAGGCTAAATCAGAATAAATTTTTCTATATTTGATATGTATGGTTTGCAGTATATGTTAATAAGTTTAACAATACATCGCACACTGAAACCTAAATTTTTTAATAATATTTGAAGTACCTACTTTGAATAATATTAAATCTTATATTAAAATTTCATCAGTTCAGTGCTAGAATTTGATTAATGGATAAAATATTCTAAATTTTCAAAATTTTAAAGGTTTATTCAATTTAATATCTAACTTTTAAAATTTTCAATAAAATAACTAATTTTTATATTCTCAATAATTCAATATAAAGAGTTACTTTTAAGGATGTCAAAACTGACCCAAAGTCAGGCAGGCTAAGGGTTAGTCTGATCCGGTCTTTGACTTGACTGTTACTTTCAAAATGACTATTAATTTTGTGAAAAACAATGTCATTTTGGAAGTTAAAAAAAAGAATCGGATATCTTGACTTACTAAGCCATAGGCTACCATAGTCAAGGACCGATCCGATCCGGCCCATTGACACCTTTTTAATCAACTAGTCATTTATACGTACTAAAATATTATCTTATGACTTGGCTTTTTTTTTTTTTTTGGGGCTAAACTAATAAATTATAAATTAAAATTATAAAAGATTAATTAATTAATTAAAAACATATAAAAATTGGATACTAATCATTGGATGTTTCAAAATATCTAATCTCTTGATAATTTTCAATTTTACACGTGTACTTTAATAAGTGGTAATAAAACAGTAATTGTGGGACCAGTCAACTTTGACGCATAATTCATACCATAAGAATGGCAAAAACACGTAGAGGAGAATGGTCCGACTCTGGCTGTTTCCTTCGTTTTATATATAAACCGAAAATTAAAATACTCTCGTTGGGGCCTCAGTTGACGACGAAGGTACACCTCGCCATCATCGGGAGAGAATGGGTCACGGAAGTTCTAGAGAAGCTCCAGAAGAAGAAGCTCAACTCGGGAACCGAAGCTCTCGCCTCTTACGAGTGAGGCAGAAGCTCCATAACTACCGCGATCGCCATCATCTCCGCCGCTCATCCCGTAGCGGCGCATCAACTTTTCATCACAAACACCTCTTCTCAGCTGATGATTTTGCCGGAATCGCTCTCCTCACTCTCATCTCTGTATGTTTTGTCTACAGGAGTACTGGACTGCTTTTTTCTTTGGTTTTTGCAAGGTGTATTAGTATGCTGAGAGTTATTTGATTTCTGTTGGTTTCAGGCGGAGATGAGATTTAAGGACAAGTGGCTTGCTTGCGTTTCTTTTGGGGAGCAGACCTTTCGTACTGACGTCTCCGATCAGTTAAGCTAATTTCCTTTTATCTTCTTTTACTTTTACGACGATTTTTTCTTTTTGGTTGTTGACAAGTTGTTTCTTTTCCTTTGTTTATGAAATTTAATACCAAAAAAGCATTGTGTTCGGAAAGAAAAAATGAAAAAATCTGCACCATAGACTGTTATATATTGCCTGTAACATAGTGAGTGGTCAGTATTGGCCCCACATTTACGACACTGGTGGTAGTGGCGGGGTATACTGCTCATTTATGGGTAACCACTTATCGATAACGTAGACAAATGTTTTTTGTGAAAGGCACTATGTAAAGTGGAGTTGTTTTTAGTTGGTGGAAATTAGAAAACCATCCTGACAAACTTTCTCGTGCGTGAAAATGAAGCGAAAAGAAAAAGAATATAGAGCACCACTAAAAATGGGTCTAGACCAGACTGCAGCAATTGGGATTGAACGGTTGTGAATAGCATATAAAGCTAATGCAAAAAGCTTTAAAAAATGACATTTCATACCTGGTAGAATAATTGAAAAAGTAGTTAATAGTAGTCTTAAGAATATATGGAATAAAAGGTGCATTTATGGACAGTGCTGCCCGTACTAGGAGAGTTTCAAGCTTGTACGGAGGAATTTATACTTGCGAAACTTCCTTCCCACACAAAACAAGCAACAGTTTAAGTTCTTTTAATTGCGGTTGAGACATTCTATTGGTCTATAGACGTAATACTCTTTAGGATGCTTCTTCTCTCATCATAAGATTGCACTATATATAATTCCCCTTCCATAATTTATATGGACCATTTAATTATATGTAGAACTATCATCTAGTTCAAATGCATCAGACGTACCTGGATCAATATTAAGCTGCTCATTGGTTCGTCATGTAATAGAATTAACTCAACCAAAACTTTGGTGATCGTTTGGCTCGTTCTTCCAAAAGATCTGACCCACTGTTTCCATCTTTGAATGACAAAATGTAAGCACATTCTAATCATCCCCTTTCATGATCTAGTTGACCATTCCCCATTTTGTTGAACTTTGAGACTTAACAGACCAGCATAACTGTTTCTTGGGATAAATCCATTCCCATGTTCCATAAGTCTGCTTGTTTATGTGAAAAGTTGAGACTAAGGCTGTTCATTCTACATGCCCGCTCTCCTCCTGATTTTCCTAAGTATTTTTGTGACTTCTCAATTATTCGACAATAATGACCTCATTGGCAAACATCACGATACTTGTAAGAAGATGGAATCCTCTAGTTACTACTACTGACCCTTTCTCTATTATCAAAGAGGCCTCTAGATTTAAGCAAAATCCATCAACATGGCACTTCCAAAAAGATTATTATACTCCAATAATGCAACATCCATGGATTTAATTTGAATTCAGATTTCTCTGGTGGTGATGAAGTGCAGAGGCTCTATGATCATGACATAATTGTCTGAAATTAATTTTGTCTTACGGCCAGTGCATTTAGACTCTGTGCACAATGTTCATAATTGAAATACATTATGTCACATCCGAATCCTTTTTCGATATTATGCACTGATGTCGATCTCAACTGGAGAAATGTTGATTTCATTTTCATTCTGCTGCAGAACAGACAAACCTATTTGGAAATCGGTGAGTACTTTGAATGATGATTAGTTACTGAAATTATTTATTTACTTTTCTTCAAGTGAATATTTTGCTTATTAACTAAATTTTTAAATGAAATAGACATGCTATCATTTCAGAATCTTTGGTGGTTTCCTGTTGCTGGCCCATTGTAGATGTATATTATATTGTTTAAGACTAAGTAATATATACCAAATATCCTACAACTTTGAATTTTTTTTTTAATTTCCTATGATTGTTCTAGTTTCAGCTGTTTCAAACTTGATATTTAATTTAGCACCTGTTTTTATTGTCTCAATTAACAATTAATAATAATATGATCACTTCTGCCTATCTGCACATATCGTTCTATAGTGATGATCAGCTTATATGTTATTTAGATTACTTGATTGTATCAATTAATGCTGAAATCTCATGCAGGAAAAGAAACTTCTTTTGGAAAGAAATGGGCCTCATGTTGCTAGGATCTCTGTGGTTGAGGTGAACTATAAGTCTAATACTATGCTATGACATTCACCCCTTATTCTTTTGGGGAGTCCATTTTGACTCAATCTAAAGTTTTATTTTTAGATCTTATGTAACCTACTTTAATTTTGGTTCTCTGCCCTAGTTCATAAATAAGTTTTTTATACAAAAGGTTTCCTGTAGTTTTACATACCTTCTAAAGACTTCTATGCTTTTTCTGGAGCAAATATCCTTTTGGTTGGAGTCACTTAGAATTTTTTTTGATTGCATGTTTACTGTAGTTTTACATACCTGCTAAAGACTCCTATGCTTTTTGTGGAGCAAATATCCTTATTGCTGGAGTCACTTAACATTTTTTTATTGAATTACTTGCACTGAAGTGGCCTTATTGCTAATCAATATTGTCTGCACTCAATATGAAAATACTGTTATAGTTGTGCACTAGTAAGTATCTGAAAGGCCAAATTATTGGTCATAGAAACAGTGACAAGTTAATAGTTATTTTCTTTGACCATTTTGATGATACATATCACCAATTCCAGTACCGGGTTTGTGTAGAAAGACATTTCTGATCAAATAAACTGTTACCTTATCCTCGACCATGAAGGCGTACACGAGTCTAGATGGAAAATAAATCAAGTTCAGCTTTGTGCAAAAAGAATTGTTGGCAAGAAATAATATGGGCTAAGAAATTGCTAGCAGGCTCTTAGGGTAGGCTCTTAGGCACAGGGAATGAGGTTTGTAACTCAACTCTGAAACCATGTTATAATGTATGAAATGAGAAAGAGTAAAGCAATAAAGAGTAACTTGGCACGGATTTGGCTGTAAAAGCTTACATCCATAGTATACAGACTAATAGGATTACATCATTCCTGTTATCGTGTGGACTAATTGCAGTTTGAAAAAACAATACATGAAATTAAAGGAGCATTGGAACCTAAATCTACAACAACTAAAAAGGGTTACATCTTTCTCTTTAATACAAAGGCCCAAGGAATAATTTCCACCTTAGAAGCAAAGTTCTAAAAACATCCTAAAATGAGTTTTAGCTGTTAGTTAAAGTAAATTGATTGAGCTATTATGATGTTGCCTAACTTGTTTACTTTTACAATTAGCAACAAAATTTGAGTTTTGTTTTCATTGGATTGATGAATCATGTTTAACTATTCAGTCTCACTACTATTTTTATTTATTTATTGCTTTAGTTATTCTTTTATTGGATCTTAATTTGTATCTCATGCAGACAAATAGACTATCAAAGAACAACCTGGTAGGCTTTTGTGAGGTTGATTTACTTGAATTTCTAACACAGGTAAGTGACCTAATTTTTGACTGACTTCTTCATTTTAGTTGCTATTTGTGTGTTGCATACATGACTTATGTTGGGTCTTAAACAGTTTGGATACCACAAATGGCTGAAAATTTGATAAATTTTTAATGAAATATATGGGAAAAAGTCATCCCATATAGAGATTGCATGATTCTAAAATCAACTAAATAACTTCCTTGCATTTTTCAAACTTCTGTTATTGCTTGAAGATTATACACCACGAGGAGACTGGCTGCAGAAAAAATTAAGTCTATTATACATGAAGGCCATTGTTGCACAATTTACCGACATTAGAAAACGATGTGCTTTTAGGAAAAAGTTTTTACATTTGCATTTACGGCCACAGACATGCATTTCTGACAGACAAATCATGAATTTGGCCTTTCATATGTTTTGTTTTTAATATGACAAGTTTATTGCATTTATTTTCCGAAACTAGATATATACTTGTGATGACATAATATTTACATGTAAACTTAATACTTTTCCTAGTTGTTTGGGGACTGGTTGGTCAGTATTTTGGGACTGTTGGAAAGCTTTTGAATATAGCAATTTGTAAGTAAAACATTTTTCTGGAAACAAACTAAGCCAAAGGTATGTTTTAGGATGAAATTAGATACAATTTAAGGTGCCTTTTTTGCAAATTGTGCATATACTTCTTTTGGTTGATAAGCTATATGTGTTTTTTTTTTGTTATTTCTTTCTGAATCAAAGAAATATAAATCAGTACTTTGGCTTGTATGTGACTTCAAGATGCATAAAGACAAGTTATGAGATGCGATATGGGGAATTATGTATCTTTATAGATGGATATATTATTTTCTATTCGTCTATTATTTACTTGCTTAAATTTCTCAGTTGGCAGTAGTTTACATTTACTCTAGAAGTTGGGAATGAGGAAGGTGTCTCAATTGGCAACTTTTCAGTGCATACGTTTCACCATCCATAATATCATACAATGTTTTTATGTATATAAGATTTCTAACATCTCCCCCCTGACATCATATAGATTTCTCTCATGTAACTCCATGATCTTTTGTGCCTTGTTCTCTTCTTTCTAACTACAATCTGTGTATCTTTGACTCTTTGTTTGAATATAATCAAACGGATTCAGTTTACATGATATTATTAATTTCTTTTTCTCGGTTTCTTTTAATATATTCCCTGATTTGTTCTCGTGAAATATTATAATATTTTCAGGATGCAGAATCCGACAGTGAAGTTTTTGAACTTCTTGATCCTTCTTCACCTGGTTCGGCTGTTGGGAAAATTCATCTTTCATGTTCCATTGAGGTTGGCAATGTGGAACTAGTGTTTTTACAATGTGGTGAAGGCTATTGTAATAAGCTTTACTATAAACATTGACAGGATCCAATCGAAACAGAAAAAAGTTTTGCAAGACGTATATTATCCATTGTGGTACGCCCTGCACATTCTCTGCATTACGATCGCAATTTTTTATTTATGTCATGGTAGTGATGAACATATTGCCAACTGTTATGCTATGTGAGTGAATAAAAAGTGTCTAGTTGATTACTGTTTGAACAAATAGGTGAAAGGAAATAATTCTCCTTGTTGATTTACTCAGAATACATATTTACAATATATAGGCTGAAACTACCTTAATTCTAGGAAGTAAAGAAAAGGAAAGATTGAGGGAATTATTCCTAACCTACTAAAACTAATCAATCAGAAACAAGTTAGGAAATTTACAATAAGTATAGTTAAACAATAAATGCTAAATTACATTAAATGCTAATTACTCCACCGTAATTCTCTCCAACACTCTCCCCCAAGCTAGTGAATAGATATCAATCATTCCCAGCTTGCCAACTAAGAAATCAAAGCTTGGTCTTGATAAGGCTTTGGTGAGTATGTCAGCTTCTTGATGCCTTGTTGGAACGAAGGAGAGAGTTACACCTGCTGAATCTATTTCATCTTTGATAAAACTCTTATCAATTCTGACATGTTTCATTCGATCATGCAGAATAGGATTGTGACCTATGCTTATTGTTGATTTGCTGTCGTTGTATAGCTTTATAGGACCTGTCTTAGAGAATTTTAGGTCTTGTGGGAGTCTTTCAATCCAAATTAATTCTCATACTCCTTGTGTTATTGCCCTAAACTCTGCTTCAACACTGCTCTTTGCCATAACTAATTGTTTTTTGCTACTCCATGTAACAAAATTTCCCCATACCTTTGTGCAATACTCGATTGTGGATTTACTATCTTTAGACCCAGCCCAGTTAGCATCTGCAAACCCTTCAATGTCTTGTTTCATACTCTTCTTAAATAGAATTCCTCTGCCTTGAGTTCCCTCGAGATATTTCAGTATACGGTTGGTTGCCTCTAGATGCGTTTTACTAGGCCAATGCATGAATTGGCTTATTACACTCACACTGTAAGTAATGTCAAGCCTTGTAAGTGTCAAATATATTAATTCTCCTACCAACCTCTGGTACTGCCTTTGGTCTGTTGGATGCTAATTCTTACTGGTTTTTTGCTTCCAATTTCTTTCCAAAGGAACAATTGCGGGCTTGTATCCAATTCTCCTAGCTTCCTTTAACAAGTCAAGGACATATTTCCTTTGAGTAAGAAATATTCCTTGTTTGCTTCGCCCTACTTCCATACCTAGAAATTACCTAAGTAGTCCAAGGTCTTTAACTTGGAACTCATTCTTCAAATGAGCCTTCAATCCTCCTATCTCTTGGTCATCAATCGTGATTACCATATCATCTAGATACACAATGAGAATAGCCCGTTTTTCACCACTTCCTTGTTTGATAAATGAGGAGTGGTCAATCTGTCCTTGTATATACCCAAAGGACTTCAATGTTGAACTAAATCTAGTGAGCTAGGCCCTTAGAGATTGCTTTAATCCATAGAGGGATTTCTTGAGTTTGCATACCTTGTTAGCTCCATCGTTAAATAGGGGAGTCATCTTCATAAACACCTCTTCTTCCATTTAGGAAAGCATTTTTTATGTCCATTGGTATAGTTCCCAGTGAAGGTTTATAGCAAGAGAAAGTAATACCTTGATTGAGTTCATTTGTGCCACTGGATTAAATGTCTCCTCATATCTACGCCACATGTTTTGAGTATATCCTTGAGCCACCAATCTTGCCTTGTGCCTCTCTACCTCTCCATCCAGTTTGAATTTCATAGTGAATATCCATTTACTGCCCACCAACTTCTTTCCTTGATGAGGATCAACTATTTCCCAAGTATCATTTTCTAGTAGGCCATTCATTTCTTCTTCAACAGCTGCTTTCCATTTAGGGTCTTAAAGTGCACTCTGAATGTCTTTTGGAATGTCAACACTGTCAACTCGTGTAGTAAAGGGCCTTCACTCATGAGACAATTTTGCATAAGTTAAGTGATTGGACAAAGGATATTGAGTGCACTTTCGTATCCCTTTTCTAATGGAAATTGGGAGGTCAGTATCATTGACCTGTTTCATACCTGCCCTTGTAGAATTTGGACTTAGCTTCGGTTCCAATGATTGAGCAGTTTGGGGAGCTTTTGGCCTTGTTGTGTAAACTTTGATTGCTTTTGGTCCTCCCCTTTGATACAATCCTTGATCATGTCCCACTAGAGAGGGACTTAGAACTTTTTGAAGGTGAAGATGACTCTTAGGACTGGTAAGAGGAAGGAAGCGATATGGGTAGAGCTATGGTTGGAGCTCGTTGATTTTCTTCATTCAAATTCTCCGCCTGAAGAGAACCATTGGGATAAAAGGATTGGTCTTCAAGGAATGTAACATCATAGGACAGAGAATTTTTTAGAGGTTGGATGGTAGCATTTGTACCCTTCTTGTGTAGAAGAGTATCCTACAAATATGCATTTTAGTGCCTTAGTTCACAATCACATACCTTTGGGGGCAAAAAATGGAGGAGGTGAACTTTAGGAAAGGTCTCTAGCAGGAAGCTGATAGTAGTACGGAGATTGAGTGGTTTTGATGGTAATCTATTGATGAGGTAGACGGTTGTGAGGACAGCTTCCCCTCAAAATTTGTTTGGAACATTGTTAGCAAACATCAAGGAGTGGGCTACCTATAAAAGGTGTCGGTTTTTACGTTCGGCAACCTCATTTTGTTGGGGGTTGTAGACACAAGAGCTTTCGTGAAGAATCCCATGATCAACAAGTGTCAGTACGAAAGATTTGGATTTGGAATTGAAATATAGTAGAAATATATTTATGAAAATGTTTAAAAATGGTGGTGACGTCTGATTTTTCTTTCATAAGCTAAAACCAGCAAACCTGAGTATTGTCATCGATAAAGGTGATAAACCTTCTTGGACCCATAATGGAAGACTCTTGGGATGGACCCCAAATATTACTATGGATGAGATGAAATGGTTTTGTTGCTTGATATGAATGAGGGGAATAGGTTTTTCTTGATTGTTTAGCAACAACGCAATGTTCACAATGAAGGCTGGAAACATCTTTATTGATAAATAAATGGGGATACAACGATTTAAGATAAAAGAAACTAGGGTGGCCAAGGCGTTTATGCCACAACATGAGTTTAGAATTAGACACAGTGGATAATGAGACACTTTTAAGTGATTGAGTCTTGGAGTAAGAACCAGTATCATGGAGGAAACAGAGGTTGTAATGCTCCTTAGCACTGCCAATCATCTTCCCTGAAGATAGGTCCTGAAATACACACGAGGAAGGGAAAAAAGTTATTGCAATTCTGGTCTTTGGTAAGTTTACTAATTGAAACCAGATTGCATTTCAAATTGGGAACATGAAGGACTGGTTTTAAGTTCAGTCCTGAGAGTTCTACAGTGCCATGACCCTTTGCTTGTACTGTTTTGCCAGCTGCCACAGTAATTTGAATATTATCCCCACGTGTGTCATAGGTAGAGAAGATGTCTCGGTTTCCAGTCATGTGATCTGATGCTTCTGTGTCAATAATCCAGTCCTGGTGTTTCTCAGCCTTGGTGAAAAAAGAGGATAGTGTGTTACCTTGATGAGCCACTGCTGCACTGGAAGAGGAAGGGGCATTTTCTGGTTCTGTCAAAAATTTCTGATGGCTGAGTATTGACTGCAGCATCTTGATTTGTTCAGAAGTGAGTCTAAGTTGACCAGTCTGATTGTTGTCAACACAGGTTTCCGCTGCAAGTGCATTAGTGGGTTCTCTCTGATTTCGTGGCTTCCATCCTGCTGGTATACCGTTGAGTTTCCAGCAATTTTCCCTGTTATTATAGGGCTTGCAATAGTGGTCACATCATAGTTGCTCTCCACCTCCCTTTCTAGTTTATTGGCCTTTCGGATTGAAGTTGTTTGGCTTGTTCTGGTGAGTAGCTAATGCTGAACTGGTTGAGGATGCATCTGGTCCAGCAGAGGAAGGTTGAGCATCACTGGTTTTCTTTTTTCTTCTCTTCTAACTTCAGCAAAAACTTCTCGAATTGTAGGGAAAGGTTTTTGTCCTAATAACCTCCCTCTAACGTCACTAGGTCTTTGTTCAGACCTTGTAAGAAGTAAAAAACATGCTTCTTTTCCACCATCCGAGAAAACTGAACTCGATCTTCAGGGCCACTTGATTTCATGGAATAAGTCCATCTCCTGCCAAAATTAGTCAAGGAGTTATAGCACTCGGCGACTGATTTGTTTCCTTGTTTTAGCTCCCGAAGTCTGGATCAAACGTCAAAAGATTGTGAGCTATTCCCCATGTCCGCTTAGATTTCTTTGACCACCTCCCATATTTCATTGACGGTCTTGTAGACCAGATAAGTCCTCCCAATTCTAGGTTCCATGGAATTGATTAACCATGCCATAACAATCGAGTTTTCAGCATCCCATGTGCTGAATCAAGGATCGCTTGTAGAGGTCATTGGAGTATCGCCAGTAACATGACCAGCCTTTCCTTTACCCTTAAACACGAGGAAGACAGATTGGAACCACTTTCTAAAGTTGGTCCCATTGAGTTTTTGCTGGGTAATTTGAAGGGAATGGTTTTCTAGTGAGGGGTATGGTGAAGGATTTGGTATAGGCATACCTCGTGGAAGGGTAGATGAGGTAGCTTCAATGGTTTCTTGAAGGGAATCAGTTTCAGCCATTGGAGGCTTTGATACCATGAACAAAGAGGTGAAAGGAAATAATTCTCCTTATTGATTTACTCAGAATACAGATTTACAACATTTAGGCTGAAACTACCTTAACTCTAGGAAGTAAAGAAAAGGAAAGATTGAGGGAATTGTTCCTAACCTACTACAGGTGATCAATCAGAAACAAGTTAGGAAATTTACAATAATTACAGCTAATCCCAATAAATGCTAAATCACATTAAATGCTAATTACTCCACCGTAATTATCTCCAACACTGTTATCAGCGGCAACATCTTCTGGAGTCTAAATCATTTGTTTCAAAATCATATAATCATTTTTAACTTCTTAAATTTTGTTACAATGAATGAACATTTTATTATTTTATTTATTCGTCTTGATAGTGAACAAATCTCATCTCTATTGATGACGTAAAACTTAATGACATCATTGGAAAAATGCTTTTAATATTTAGAAATCGATGTGATTTGAGAAAATAGTTCACTTTATCCGAGTGATGCATTTTCAGGTCTCTCTTTCTTTAAACTATTGTTAGTTAGATTTCCAGAATACCTCGAGCATTAACTGATCCGTTGATATTTTAATTTTTGTTATAATCAATGAAAAATAAACTGAGTTCCCTCTTGCTTTAATTTAACTGGTGCCACTTTTAAAATAGTTTCGGCAACAGATGTTTTACATGAGTTGTGAAAACACAACAGATGGTACTACGAGGCATCTTGGTCAGAGGATGTACTAGTTGGTAGTCCAGGTCTATTATCTTTAGTTTTAATAACGTAGATTAGAAGGTTTATTGCTCTATTGTCATCCAATAATCATTAATGGAATAGGTTTTGTTCCCAATTATTTAGTTTCTTTTGCAGGATTTGTCTTGTTTGTCCATAGATATTTCTTTGTATACAGTGAGTCAGTGGGTTAGATATTATGAGAAATGCATCGTTGATTCAAAATCTAATACTTCAAATGGTTGTTTCTGCCCTCAGTCTTTTGTAGATGAAAAAGCTCATATGCTATAAAAATGACTCACTATTATTGATAATCAAGACTTTCATGAATCACTGCCTAGTGGCCTGACTATTCTAACAACCCTAGTTCTGATAGTTGAAAAATATGGAATGAAAGGAAAGTATGATGAAAGTAAGTTTTCATTTTCTTTTACATGGCGAACCTTTGAAGTTTTTGAGGCTCTAAATGAATTGGAATATCGTGGTGTCCAGATGCTATGTGGTTTATGATTAAATCTTTTACACATGTTGATTCCATAATTTCTTTGTTTTATCTAAATGCTTGTTCATTTTTGTTCGCACGTACTCCACTATGGACATTAAACTAGCGTTTGGTGTTCACTATTCATTTGCAACTGATTTCAGAGGTTTAATTGCTCAAGCTTTCAGTTCATGACCAAATTCATGCCTCTATTTTGAATCTCTGGAGCATTTGCTTCAAACAATTTTACAAAACCATACTTGTTTTAATGGAATGGTAACTTGTGTTTGTCTAGATCAGCTGCATTGTGGTTCATTACCCTTTTGAAACCAGGGATTTGGTTTTCTCACCTATGCATTCTGTAATATGTTTCTTCTTATGGACAATTACCTATCAAATCACTGAGTCCTACATTGCACACAGGATTACAATGAAGATGGTCAACTGTCATTTTCTGAGTTCTCAAGTTTAGTTCAGGCTTTTGGCAACCAAGTGGCAACCAACAAGGTTTAGCAATACTTTTGCTTACATATAAAACCTGTGCTTATCAGCGCATTATTGCGTCGTAGACAATTGCAGATCTTTGGAGGACTAAAATATATCTTGTGTTTTGGTTCTTAACATGAAAACACGATAGTGAAGTGACATTTTCATATAGTAATTGGAAATTGGAGTTTTTAACTAGTCAATGAAATTTTGAATTATAATTTACTTCTGAACGTGCTTCTTATGAAATAATTGGGTTTTCATATAAAAAGTTGAATATCCAAATTTTACATCTTTTGATTTCTATTTATAATTGTGCACAATTGAATTATAATTGCTTCCTTTTAAACTTGCAAACTAGAAAGAGGAGCTATTCAAAGCTGCTGACAAGAATGGGGATGGTGTTGTGAGCCTCGATGAGTTGGCTGAGCTTCTTGCATTTCAACAGGAGAAGTAAAAACTTTACAACTTAGATGAAAAAGCTTGAGTTGGGCATGTCTTATATTATGCTCTTGTGTAGATCTTGGGAGTCCTTATCATTTGTTTTTTATCAATTTGACATCGTTAGAATATGTTTTTTGGGTATGAAATATGCAAATTGAGATAACTAAAGATATAGTGATCTCGAATTTGCATATCCATGCCCAAAACACACATTTATAATAAGTTGTTAGAGAATTAGTATTAATTAGATTGATTGTTATACCATATTTGTTTTTCTCTGTACAATTTTAAACATGTTAGTAATCTATATTTCTCGTATTTCTACATATAATGATCTTTGCATGGCACATGCGGTAAACACCCAAGTCTACTTAATCATAAAAGTGTCAATATAAATTTACTATGTTGCAATGCCAGAAATATCAACATGGTGTCTTTTCTACAGCGAGCCTCTTTTGAATTGCTGCCCTGTTTGTGGTGAGGGTCTGGAAGTTTCTGACAAGTTGAACACTGTGATCCATTTGAGCCTCTGTTTTGATGAAGGAACTGGAAACCAAATAATGACTGGAGGATTTCTGACTGATAAGCAAGCTTCATATGGGTGAGAGAATTATCAAGTTACATTTTATCTATTTAGCTGTTGTAGTTCGTTTGTTCAAGTAATTTCTATTTTCATGGATCTTGGTTCAATTTTATGTTATGATCATTTATTGGCAGGTGGATGTTTAAACTTAGTGAATGGGCCCATTTTGCCTCATATGATGTTGGTTTGCGCTCTGGGTCGTATGCATCCCATATTCTGGTATGCTTTATTTCTATCCTTTCTTCTTTGTATTTTGCCAACAAATATTCCATACATTATTCGTGGAGAACATTTACGCAAAGCACTTCAATTTTGTTTTGTAAACTTCTTGTTTCCATTGCTTTCCGCCCACTGCCTTTAGTCACTTAACTTTTTTGTGTAAGGAGTTGTTACCTTTGGCTCCTCATATGCATTGTCCAAAATTTGGCCTTTTGTATTCTACTTACTATTGTGCTCAATGGGTTCTCAAATTGCTAGCAAATATTGAACCCAAATTTCAAAGTACACTAAAATGCATTAGTTCAAGATTTGCTCCATTTCCTACCAAATTTTATCCTTCTAATGGCTATATTTTTGTTGTATGCAATGAGATAGATATGATATAAGTTGAGGACAAGTAGATGAAAGAATATGGATCATGCTGTCATTGTGCTATTTTTAGTTTTGAAGATATTAAGTAGGCATGTGCTGCGATGAGATTCTAATGGACTAGGATTAATCGTGTAGCTGGGGTAGTAACTAACTGTGGATATTGAAACTCTCCAATGACTACGGTTGTGTAGTCTTTTACATGCCACTTAAGATGCTGATGCCCATTGCATAGCATGTCATTGCATTTAGAATGACTTCCCATAACAGTGGTTTCTTAGCTTTCACCTTATTGCGCTAGGTATTTGATCGAAGGACAAAGAGGTTAGTGGAGGAGCTAATTGATGGAAAGATTGTTTTGTCAATGAGAGCAATTTACCAGTCAAAGGTAGGACTGCGCCTCATGGATAAAGGTATCAATCAATTCATGTGAAGAAACCGAACTTTATATTAAAAAGATATCTTACCAATTGATATTTGACTATTCAACTGTTCTTTCTTTTAATAACTATCTGAAATAATTATCCAAATCATTTTACAAAAAGAAATCCTTAAGGAATTAATATTTTTTAATAAACTGCAATTTCATTTAGTAATGGTTCTTATTAATATTGCATCTCTGCACATTCCTTTGTCATACTTTTACAGTACTGCTGCAAGTGATCAACTCTAGCAACTCAGCCAAATTTGCTGACCATACTTAACAGTTAGCTGCTGAATGGAGAAGAAAGCTATATTTCCTATTGTAGCAAGTAACAATAATAAAATAACAATAGATGGTTACCTGTAATGACAATTCAGAAGCAGATACTAATTAAAAAAAGAAGATATTGAGCTTTAAGTTGACTTGTAAGAGGGTGGAGTTAGTGCCTATTGCAGACACGATAAGAGAGTCTTACTTGAGAAAATTTCTTAATATAGATCTGTGGATTTCTGGGCATGGAATAGTTTATGGTAATTGGTAGATATGAAAGAGATAGGGAGGTCTGAAACTATATGGAATACATTGATAAAAAAAGGATATAATCTATTAGCTGCTATGAATAGGGAATATTCCACGAATCACTTTCAATTTCTCATGTTCTGATCTTTTGTCATATTCCAACCATGCATAAATTATCTTGTTTGAGTATCAAAAACTCAAATTGTTAGTGTCGTATGTATCAACTCAGCAATCTTATTCAATGTGTTCTTTGCTACTGAAATGTGGATGCAGGTGCAAAGGAAATTTTGCATAGCATCTCTGAGAAGCAAGGAAAGAAAATGAATTCTGTTGAGTCTGCTAAGGACATCCCCAAGTTTGTTGAATTTTTTAAGGTAGGATACTAATGCTAAATAGAGGATCACATCTTAGAAACTTCTGCATTTAAGGTCCTACTTCCAAATACATGTTGCATGTCATGTTAAATAATGACCTGCAATGAATTATAAATTTTACCTGGCTAGCCTTTAATACTTTCACGTGGACTTGTAATAAAGGATTCATGTTGAGCGTAAACAATTCACTCAATGTCTCCTTGCTAAGCTTCTTTAAAATTTCAAATTATGTTGGTACAAACAATAGTTTGTACCAAGAAATGAAGATTTCATCAGTAGTATGAGAATTGCCTGTAGCCTTTTGGTGCTAGCAGATGTACTTGTAAATCTTCCTCCAAATTTTCTTTTCATTTTTTGTTTGCATCTTGCGATTTACTTTTTGCAGTTATCAAGCTATGTGTCCTGTAAACTTTGGTGGATTGTTTATTTTTCTTTTTAAATGTCTTTTCGGAAAGATAGAAATCCAATCCTATTCTTGCCATGGGATATATATTTCTGAAATTAGTGATCGGAATTTGAGGCTAAGCAGGGATTTCTTTCTAATCCTTGTTTATAGCTTTTAGCTGTTTGGTTCTTTTCAATGATATAAACTTGTTTTTAAAAGAATGTCCACTGATCCTGTCTTCTTTCTTGTGGAAATGAGATAATTCTTTTAGTTATTATTTTCTGAAGGTGAACATTTGCAGTTGTTGTATGTTGGAGTTCAGTAGCTTTTGCAGAGGTTCTTGTATGTTGGAATTTCTGTGCCTTGGTTCTAGGAATGTTTTCCCCTATCAAGGGGCTCAAGAGCTTTTGTTTATGTTTAGTAGCTTCAATCTGGCTGTGAGGTGGCATTTTCAAATTCCTCTTTTGGGAGTTTTTTGTGGAATTTTACAAAATATTAGTCCTTGTTTATCACAAGGTTTGGCAGAATATGCAGTTACAGAGATTTTTCCCTTTATCAATCTGTATTATCTAATCACTGGATTGTGTTTATGGTGTTGACCTTTTGATATAGCCCTAGCTGTTGAGAGTAGTTCTTATTAAATTCTTTCCCTTTTGTACGCTTATTTGTTCCTCATGGATTATTTTCTCTCTTCAATAATGCCAAACACTTGAAATATGATATGCTGAATGTCATCTTTGTTCTCTTACATTTGCCCGATTATTCTAACTGCATTCTACAGTTATTCGCTGTAGTTTTTTTGTCTTTGGTTAAGGGACATACTAGTTATGCGTTCATATTTGGTGAAATTGTTTTGTAGGATCAAATCAATTTGGCTGAAGTCAAGTACCCTGTGGAACACTTCAAGGTGAACACATGTACTTTTCATACAGAGAGAAACCTGTAATTACTTTTCATATAGGTTTGTCACGACTTCGTAGGCCTCAGTGGAGTAGGGCTAAGGTCAATAAATTTGAATCCCCTAAGATAAGATTAAAAAAAAATGGAATAAATTTTGCTTGAGGGTACAGCTTCGTGAACACAGTATGTTAGTTAAATTTGATGCACGAGAAAGTTTATTAAAGGCATAGTCTAAGAAAAAACATAATGAGATGGAATATATCTAAGTCTCGTTTCCTGGCAACCCACCCAACTCTGAAATTATCTCATATCTTTTATGCATTGAATCTTGGAAATAGTAAAAAAGCCTTTGAGGTGCAAATGGGGCTGACAGGAGTTTAAATGTTATTTGCTCTGCTTGTTGGGTGGGTTATTTAACTATTGGCAGTGCTGACTGCTGAATTTCAGATGAGTTTAGTCAGCATTTGATTGAATTTTGCTTGTGTACAGACATTCAATGAGTTCTTCATAAGAGAGTTAAAGCCTGGTGCAAGACCGATTGCTTCAATGGAATGTGATGATGTTGCTGTAAGTGCTGCAGATAGCCGTCTAATGGCATTTAAATCATTACAAGATAGCCAAAGATTCTGGATTAAGGTATTTTTACACCTGCAGTATTACCTTTCTGTTGGAAAGATCTACTAGGATTTTGAATGCGGTGGAGGAAGCTTTTAGAATGTTGTTGATTCACTTTGTTGGTCACACACTTTTGTAGATAAGATGGTTTTTTTGTATGGAAATTTATTTCTTAAAATTTGCACACACATCTAGTCTTGGTAACGGGTTGTGCTGGGCTTGGGTTAGGACTTGAAAATTTGGATTTGAGCCTGAATTCCAATCGGGCCGTTCGTTCCAATCCTGAGCCCGAGTTCAAGTCCTAGTCCGATTCCAATTAAACATATATTTTTAAAATTTTAAAATTTAGAAACCGCACAACCTGATCCCCAGTCTAGCCCAAAAACCCAAAATTTTGAACAGGAAAAAGGTCCAAGTGTGACTAGTAATCTAGTGATCCTTACAAAGATACAGATTCAGACAGAAGAGCCAATTCTGAATTGTGTACATCTTGTATATTTTGAACCAGACTAATTAGCTGAAACTTTTAAGATCCTTAGGTACTATGCCCTTTGACAATGGCCAAGCAATATTCGAGTTCTGGAGAATATTTACAATTCCCATGGCTAATCAATCAGGTTACCAGTCTAATGTTGAAATCATT
>JANZXR010000171.1:1515917-1535132 GCA_027575705.1 Erythroxylum echinodendron | reverse complement strand
TTTAAAATATTACAATTTTATCATATAATAAATAATAATTACATCAAAATATCAAATAAAAAGAATAATTATTATCATAAAATATAATTTCTATCTTAATATTTAATTTTCAATAATAAAAATTATATATTTTTATCTTAATATGTAATTGTTATTAATAACAAAATATTGTTATATTTATCTTAACAATTTTAAAAAGAAATACAAAAATTTGAGGCCTCTTTATTTTCATTTTAATATATTTTTAATTATTCTTTGTAGAAAAAATATAACTATCATTTATTATACGAATTCAAATATTATATTAATAATAATAAAAAGAGATGATGATGGTGAAGAAGAGAGAGAGTGAGAGGGAAAAAAAAAAGAGTGGACGAAAAAGGATGCAGAGTTGGGTTGGGGGTGGTTTTTAAAAAATTTTAATTTTTGGCAAAAATGCCGCTAGTTTTTTTAAAATTTCCGATACTGGCCAATATATGGCCGGTATTTCAAACACCGACCGTATCGGCCGTTAACAAGCGAAATAGGCCATTACAGGCCAGTATTTGGACCCGGTACTAAAACATCCCATTTTGTACCCATTTTCGGTCAGTACGGTATGAGATTTATTACACTGGTTGTTACAAATAGTATTAGAGCAACCTTTTGTTATATGATGTTGGCCTGTTGGGTCAGCATGATGAGGGCGAAGAGTGGCACCAATGACAAGACTGTCAACAGTGAACAACTCCAGAGAAGTTTCTACATAGGTTCCACATAAAAAAATGAAAGATTCTAGATTGTAAATTAGGCCTTGAAGAGGATATCAAGGATTCAAGAAGAGGAGATTTTGATATCTCACATGAGAGGGTGAGTGTCAAATTTCATATCGTATGGCATTGTTGTTAGATCATTCTGTCAAGATGTTACATAAGAGTCAGATCATCATAACCTTCTTTCCCACGAGTATCAAATCACATGAGTAACCTAAACCTAAGCTGAAGTTCATCATAGCAACTTTTCTTTTCCTTCACTTTTCTATGCACTTTTCACTACCAAGAAACTCAAACTTATGAAAGTTAAAACGTTACAGATGGAAGCCCAGTAAGTTGGTCTATTATTGAAGGTTGCAACAATACCAATAAAATTTTTCGATTATAAAGCATGCAACCACTCTGAAATCAAATCAAATGGAAAGATAATCAGATCAATACCGTTTCTCCCTGCAAAAGCACATCCGCAATTCGCCTCTTCATTGTTCCAATATCGTCAGAAGAAAGTTCAAGGCCATCATCATCTTCATTGGTTGCTGCTTCAAAGCTTTTATCAGCAAATCTTGGATCAACCTCGACACTATCTAACCATGGATCCTAGAAGAATAAGCTACAGGATAAATTTTCTTTGTCTACATTTTGACAAAACTGTGTATTTAAATGCAGAAAGAGTTACCTTAGTTTCATTTTCCCTGACATACTCAACAAAATTACCCTCTGCATCAAAATAGCCTTCTTCCCTCTCTTTGTCAAGATTGAAAGGTTCTATCTGAATCCCATCTTCAACAAAATTCTCATTCTCCTGCCAAAAACGATTCCCATTTAGTAACTTGAGCTTGAAATTAGTTTGAGCAAAGAAACTAAAGAAATCTTGAAAGAAAAAAGAACCTGGTAATTAGTAACTTCAGCTGCAGACATATCATTGAGGTCATCACTAAAGAGTTGAGTAGTAAATTGGGTACGACGCTTGGCACGCTCAGTAGCAGCAAGCCGAGGATCTGATTTTGCATCATCATTGGTGTCTGGAAGAAGAGTTGAGCTCGGTACAGGTACATCACTATTAGTTCCGGCCAATGTCTTCACCTTCTTCCCCTTCGGAAACCTAACTTTCCTCTGCCTGCAAATTCAATTGAAAATACTTGTAATTTCCAATAACCCAAAAATAAAACACATAAAGAAAATCCGAAAAGGATTATCGAATTTGCAATCGATACATGGCAGGTTTGCTTTTTTCAGAGTCGTAATCATCTTCCCCTTCAAATTCTTGAATGCGAGAGCGCTTTCGATTAGAGCGTGGTAACATCCCACTACCACTATTATTACTACCGCCTTCCATTTTTTTTAGGGTTTTTTGAGAAACAACTACTACTCCTTCGAAGCTCTCTCCGCTCCCGCGTTCTCCGGCACCTTCGCTTGAAAAACAAAGAAGCAACTAATCACGCGCTGTCTAAGGTTGGGAGGAGATCGCGACGCTGCACTGGTGAGACTACTGGTTTCGTTCAAAATGGCAACATACATGGACAAGTTTTCTGGATATTCATTCAAACTCAAAACGCTGGGTTTTGGATTCTTTAATCGGACAACAAAACGCTGCGTTTTAGATTCAGTCAACAAAACGCTGCGTTTTGAATTCTTTGCAGTTAATAAAACGGTGCGTTTTGGATCCTTTACCAGTCAACAAAACGCTGCGTTGGATATTCCTTCACCTACCATATGGTTTAAAAGGGTTCCAGACTGTTCCGATCCACGTTTCCCCCTCTCGCACTCTCCGTTAACGACAACTCGACCTCCGATCAGAATCCCGTCACTGAATATCCAGGTTAGAGTAGATCGATTGATTTCTTCATTACTTATGATCTCAGAAGTTTTGTGGTTATTGCTATTGTGTATTGTTTAATTGGACTTTCTTTTCTTTATGGCAGCTTACTCTTGGAAATCTATTCTTAGTTAACTGTTGTTTTTGTTAAATTTTTCAGGTGAAACGGCGATCTCTCGTCTTACATTTCCATGTAAGAGGATTTCTTCTTGTTATTAGTGTAATAACTATGCATTTTGTTCTTAGTTTGTGACAGGGAAAGTAGTAGCCTGTTGTAGGAAAGAATAACTATTTTGAGAGTTTTTTTTCTTCTAATCCAATTTATTCATACATCTTTGACTAGTTGTTCTATAGAAATCCAATCCCTGTAAAATTAATGCTAACAATTGAACAATTATTGCAAAACATTGTTGATGTAGGTATACAGTGACGCAGCATTGTTGTATGCTTTCTTGTTGTCTGATTATTCTCAACTATATCAAGTATTTAAGAAGATTTTAGTGTGGAAAATTTTCACAACATGTTCTAGACTGATCTTACCTGCTCCTAAAAGCTTTCCGGTGAATTTACACCTACCCAATTTTGATGGTGGAGCTTTTAAATGTAATGCTTTGGTAATAGAATAGCTACTAGGCGTTAATGAAGCCAGCTTCCTGCCCTTTTAATGCTGCTGAATGGTGTAGCATTAATGTGATTGAGAAGTTACGGACAACAACAATAACAACGGCCTGGTAAAAAAATCCCGTTAAACGCAGGATCTGGGCAGGTCCAGTGTATGAAGCCTTATCCCTAATTAGTAGAGAGACTGTTTCAAATGACCCACAAGAAGTGATTAAGAAGTTACAAATTAACTAAAATTTTGTTGCAACATTGTATGCCTATTAAATGCATACTTTTATTGTGTGATTGTACTTGCTCCATTTCCTTCCTTTTCTTCTATTTTTCAATTCTTTGTCGTGTTCTGTGTTAATGTAGGCATACCATTGTAGGATCAATTTGATTAAGAAGTTATAGATTAATTAAAATTTTGTTGCCACATCGTATGCCTATTAAATTCATTCTTTTGTGTACTTGTTCCATTTCCTTCCTTTTTTTCTACTTTTATATTCTTCGGCATGGCTGTTAATGTAGACATTCTTGATACTGAATTTAGGGCGGATGAGGAGCCTGTTGATCAGAAGAAATACTTGGAAGAGGGTTGCAAGCCTAAGTGTGTGAAACCATTGCTTGAATATCAGGTAGAGATTAAGAAACTGAACTACTTTATCCATAATTTAGGTACAACAGCGTTTTAATGTTTATGAACTTTGTTACTTCTTGGTATTTTGCACATGATATGTTGCAACACATAAATACTGGCGGAGTAGGTGAACTGACTGGTGAAGGAAATGATCTTTACATGGAAATGAAAGAACTTAGAGTAATTAATGAAGCAAAATATTGCAGAATCAAAAGTGTCTCTAGTTGACTAATAAGAACTAGTAATATATTTCATATGCATGTTTGCACTTTTCTATACTTTCTGCGAACCATGTGATGTTTGTTATTCAGCTCTCTCAACCTCAACTTGACCCATACAATTTCTAAGGTTCTGTTAAGTGACAACCTCATGATATTCATGGACACCCTCAGCACTCTTTATGCTTGTACATTGCCTCTAGAGATCTTTGATACCTGCACTTGCTTTTAGGTTGTTTACTAATATTTTCTTTCTTTTGGGGGGATACAGTAACGACATTCTATTTATGTTGTTCCATTAAATTAACTTGGTCCCCAGGCATGTGTGAAGAGGATCCAAGATGATGACACTGGTCATAAGCACTGCACCGGCCAATATTTTGATTACTGGTTTTGTATTGACAAATGTGTGAGTATTATTTTTTAAATTTTCAGTTGACACGCTCGCTTTTGCCTTATCATACTTACATTTCCATATGTGATTGTAATATAGGTTGCACCAAAACTATTTCAGCAGCTGAAGTGACAGGAAGATACAATGATATGTTTTGCTATTTCCAGATTCAATAGTTGCCTCTAATCTTCCTGATTTTGTTCCAAATGAGTCAGCCCATGCGGTTCTATTCCAAAAAACATTGCAATTTTTTTTTACCATGTCAAGGTATGTTGAATAAATCAGAATTATGGGAACCGCTAACTAGAAGGATTTGAAGATCAGTAAGTGTTGATGAGAGCTTAGCAATGCTGTTGTTGGCCCTTCTTGTTTGGTTTTCTATATTTGTGGAGACTTTTAACATTTCAAAAATCATGTTTTGAAATTGAATGTGAATGTGGATAAATGGTCTCCAAAGCACCGATTTGAATACAGTTGTGGATGGAGATAGACATGCAAATGCATAATAGTGTACTTTTATGGTTGATTTTCCTTTCGTTTACAAGTTCCGAAAATTGATATCATCAGGGATTATTGTGAATGTCCTAGCCTTTTAGTAATCTATTAAATATATCATAATCTTTATTTCCTGATATTACATATTTAGACTCATAAAAGTTTATATTAATGTATCCTACTGTAAAATTGTTAGTGATAAAATATAACATTGTAATTTGACCGCATTTAGACTTGTTTTTTAATTCTTATAATTTTTTATACTTTCAAGCTTTGAAATTTTGTGAAAATTAACTTTCTTGTTTGATATTTTTCTAAATTTTATCAAAGGTATATTGGATTATTTCTAATATCCTTATAAAAATTTGGATTTTTTAGAAGGTGATCATTAAATTCTATCACAAATTAGGCTATATAAGTTTATATTTTTATAAGTTGTTATATTTAGTATTTTAAAATGAAAGATATATTTAATATTTTGTTCATTATCCAAATAATTTACAAAATATAGTATGACTTATTATGTGACTCATATTTCTAAATGTTCAATCAAAACATTTGTTTGTATGATTTAACGATAATATCCATATATAAATTGTAAATTTGAAGTTAAGAGAATTACTACTAATTTTTCTGAAATATTCTCTATTAATTAAAGGAAAGACTGTATTTTTAAATGTCATCAGAACTCGGATTATTTCTATTATAAAGCACTTTATTAATTAGAGATAAAGCTGCGTATTTCTAAACGTCATGAGAACTCAGGCTGTTGGTGTTGTAAAATTACTTCCAAATCATGAGTTAAAATGTAGTTAATATTTAATTTCGCATTTAGAAGAGATAAGAAGGAAATAAAGAAAAAGGAAATCTGCCACGCTCACATACGCTGCTTACTGTCCATACACCATATTGCGCATTACTACTTATTAGTTACACTAATTGGAACAATGCCATATAATACCAACAATTCTGGCCCTGGGCTGATGTTCAAGGTTCAGTACCTGATTTTCCCACGGCAGCATTTTTATGCCCATATGTGCAGCCATGAATAGTGTTTTCTTACAAAATTCTAGGGCTTATTTCAACAACCAAACCTAAAAACTAAGAAATTCAAGTACCAATAACATAATACACATTTGAACCCTACCAATCAAATCCAGAAGTTTTATGCACAATTTTTTCACATACTGAGAAATGAATTCTCAATTCCTGAAGCAGTTTCTAGCTTCATATTCCATCTATCGCCTTCTTCAGGTTCCCACTAAACAATGACATGAGACCACCACCATGGACCCTTCCTTCAGGAACCGTGTAATCAGAAGTCTTAAGTCCACCAATGTTAACGATACTAACATCACCCGTGCTAGGGAAATATCCATTTCTGGTTTCCTCTTTCTTATCAGCACCATATGAACTTGTACAGGATGAAGATTTCATAGATAGAGGAACAAGAACCTGTGGCGGTATGAGATGCTGTCTTTTTGTTGGCTTCTCGAGGGAGTCAATGCAGTCGGAGATTGTACTCACTCCTGATGAACAATTATTGTCAGTGCTGCTGACTGCTGCTGAAGAAGTAGACACAAGGCCGTGGAAGAGACCAGGACCGATGCCACCCTTGCTGAAGTCCTGTTCCCGGATTATGTTGGTATGAGCAGCACATAGACCACTCTTGCCCCTTGCAAATTTCTCACATTTACCTTCTCCCCAACAGCATCGCTTACCACCACCATGAGCTTTGCAGAAATCTGTACTACCCTGGGCACTCTTCTCACAGTTTTCATACTTGCATCGCTTCCCTCCACCATGTCTAACACAACAATCAGTACGGCCACGAGCACTCTTTGTGCAGCCTGGCACAATACACCTCTTTCCACCACCATGGGCAACACAAAAGTTTGTTCCTCCATGAACACTTTTGGGACAAATCCCGCCGCCATCATAAAGGCAGCGTTTTCCCCCACCATGTGCTTTGCATAATGGTGTACTGCCTTCGGCTCCCTTGGTGCATCCACCGAATATGCATCGTTTTCCCCCACCATGAGCCTTGCAGAACATTGTACTTCCCTGGGCACCTTTTGTACAACTTGGGTATTGACAACGACGCCCACCGCCGTGCGAAATGCATAAGCCGGCCTGCCCTTCAGCACTACGAGTGCAGCCTTCAATCTTGCACCTTTTCCCTCCACCGTGCCTGATGCATAGTCCTGACTTCCCTCTTGCAGCCTTGGTACATCCTCCTAGAAATCCACATCTCCTGCCACCACCATGAGCTATGCAATAGTCAGTCTTCCCTTCGGCACTCTTAGTGCAACCCAAGTGTTGACACCTCCTTCCCCCACCATGGGATTTACAATATGCAGTTCGACTCTCTGCACCTTTATTACAGCCTGGTTTTTGACATCTCTGCCCACCACCATGCCCAATACAAAGACCTGATGCCCCTCGAGCTCCCTTTGTACAACCAAAATATTTGCATTTCTTTGTATTTCCGGATCTATAATCTGAAGATGCAGTAGTTGTCGTTTGTTCAGAATTGGTTGCTATAGAGAAATCTGAGGTTGCAGATGGTTCATTGCATAGCTGCAGTTGATGGCAAGGTTTACTCCCAAAGTTAAGCACTTCTTTGGTAAGCATAGGCACATTTCCGCTGCTCTCATTTGGAGCCAAAAGAAGTGATGGCATGTAGCCACCTGATTGCTTGGCAGAGGTGGAACCCTCATCAACAACAGGAATGACGAGTCTGTTATTGTTGCCAGATACATGGTTCTGAGGAAGCACACTGATAGCACTCTCTGAAACTGAAAAATCAAACCCCTGAAAAATTTCCTCCACCCTTCCAGGAAGACCAAGTTTTAGGATAGAATCATCCTGAGATGGCACACCTATAGGAGATAGTGCAGTAGTAACTCTTACTTCGGTCTTGTCCATCCCAACATTATCACCATCCCCGATCTGTGCAGTAGGAGCTGGACCCAGTCCAAGTACTAATCTGCAGCCATCATCTGGGCAATTGGAAAAACCAAACTTGGCGTTGTTTTTGGTGCTCACAAATCTGTTCAAGCTGCTCCCTCCTCCATAACCAAGGCAATCCAAGCGCAAAGCAGTATCACCAACATCATTTTTTGCAAGTTCAACCATCCCACAGAACTGCACACCGTCCTTGTTCATTTTCATCTCTAAATTTTCAGTGTAGAGCTAAAGAAGAGGAGACAACTAGTCCGCAGATTTCAGCACATGCCAATAGCTAGTCTACAAATCAAAGCGAAGAGTGGATCGTCTATCTCCGCCGCTTACAAATCCCGATGTGTCCGATCTGTCCATCCTCACAAAAATGTCAGCAGAGAACCAAATGATCAGGAACCAGAGCCCTAAAAATACTTCACAACGTTTCTAGGATAAAAGCCCTTGATGAGAATAGTCAATATTGATCCAAATTGATCACTGGAGCGCCTGATGCTCCCTCTGCCAAAAATCTTCAACTTCATACACCTGAGAATGATACTAAAATTTTCAATTACTGCCGCACAAAATATGGATAAAATTTCCAACATTTAGGCATGAAGATTAGAATCAAGCATAATTTAAATCTACTTGGGAATTCACAACTGATTAACCAGAATGTTGAACTACCAAAATACTTCTTAAATTCATATATGGTTTCAGAATTGTGAAGCAGAAAGTAAACCAGAGCATAAAATCAGGAAAACAATTAGTTTAAATTCTGCGAGTATGAACACAATATAACAGCACAAAGTTCAACTAAAACCCAAGTCAGAAAGGAAGTTAAGATAAAATCCTAAAAAAAGGGCCAACCATTCATCTTCATGGCTTTTAGTATGAGTGGGATCAAACTTTAGAGCAGATCAGGTGAAACTGAGTTAAAGTACCTTGGTTTGACATTGATAGTTCAGAAAAACTTCATTTTGTAGAATACAGACGTATCTCACTAGTTTAGAAATGTACACTAACCTCAGATACCATTATCACAAGCAAAGGGAAATAACCAATGAATCTCTTCAGATCAAATCTAGCCTATCAAAGAGGAAAAACAATGAAGACAAGTAAGCACAAGGTAAGCGACAAATTTGAAAGAGAGAAAGCAGTAACAACAACAATAAAGGTAAGAACTTGCAACTAAAGAAAGTTAAAACACAAATGTGTTTAGAGCACAAGTGATTCAACAAACCAAGAGTTAAGCCTGTTCCGATTTCGGAACACTTTCACAGTTTCAATATTCAACTTTCAATTAGAAGGAATTCTAATTAACTTGCGGACAAGCATATTCATAAAAACATGAAGAAATTTAAGTCCTGGTCTAAGTAAGTGTCCCTGCAGCATAATTACTTTAAGCTTGTACTGAACAGACTGATCTGAATAAGGCAATAAGGGGCTATATTTAGAGTAAAGAAAGAACAGAGCAATAACAAATTCACATAAGAAGTAGATCTGAGATCAAATTTTCATACATCCCCATGAACTACAGCATCCAAACTAAGGTCGAAATTTGTATATTAGTGAAAGCACTAAGATTTGACATTCACGAGGTAATTACAGCTACCAAAAGGACTTTATGGTAAGAAAAACTAAGAATTTTGGTTGGTCTTCAGATATATTTCTTTTTTCTTATCAAATAAATCACCAAATACAAGTCAACACACAAAAGAACCACACACCTAAAAGAGAAAAGTTGGTAACATATCAAAGAACCAACTGCTATTCAAAAGAAAGCTACGGAAAGCACCGACCTTTAGGAATAAGGAATCGACAGGTAAAATCAATGGAAGTAATACAAACATGGGTTTTCACTTTTCAGAAACTTCTTACTCAAGATGAAAGAAACCATACTAATACAACAGTCAACGAACAAATCACAGAAACCCAATCCCAAACGGGCCTTTCACGATTTAGAATCCAAAACCCACGTTGAGTTAGTGGAGAAGAAGATTGAAAAACACATGGGTTCATCAAAATTACTCCAATGAAAATCTACAAGCTACATAAGAGGGGAAAAAAGGGTTATGAAACTAAGGGTTACATGCTTTAATCGGAGGACAAGAGCCAAGCAGATATACCGTGAACAAGTAATTTAGTCACAGAAGATCCTTAAAGAGCATGCGGATCTGGGAAGTGGCCGTGTACATCTTTGAAAGGAAGAAGACGAAATGGTGAGGTAATAACAATGAAGGACAAAGCAACAAGTGTGCTTAGGCGTCGTTATTTGCAACTCGAATAATAATAATTTATACGTGAAAGCATAAGTCTGTTTTTTACTTTTTTCTAATGATCGTAGCCAATGGTATCGTTGCTTCTCTACAACTTGTCACTTATGGCTTGTCGCTTATGGTTGCCACTTGATGATGCTGTCCTAACCACTAGTTTTGGTCTAATCTTTAGGCTTGGTCCGATTTGGTTCGACCGGTTCAATTATATTAACGGGTCATATATAAGTTGACCGAGCTCTGAGTTGGGGTTAGATCTAAAAGTTCGACTTGAACATCAACCTGAAGAACTCAAACAACTTAAACCTATGGATGACAATGAATCAAATTGAGGTCGAGCCAGTCTACACCCGAGTCTAACCCAACAATTTCTACGGAGGCCCAGGCTTTAGGTGATCGAGCCCGAACCCGAACCTGAGCTTGGCTCGACAACCTTTGTTAGGGCCCAAGAATGAAGAAGTCAATTCTTAAACAATCGAATATGAGCTCAGTCTGATATTTTTAAAATTAAAAATAGAAAAATAAAATTAATTTTTACAAAATGAGATCATTTTTTCTAAGCTACTAAGTAGGTCAGATCATGGTCTAAGCCTAAATGTCATCCCTATTTGAACCTCTGTTTAAAACATTATTTAAAGTTTAAATCGTTTTAATGTGACTAGAATGAATTCCGATTAAATTCTAGCTGAGTTCGAGTCGTTCGATCTATTATTTTTATTCTTTTATTTTTATAAATATTTTATCAACTTAGATAACAAAATTCAAAAGTTGTTAAATTGTAGAGTAATTTATTCAAAAATACATATTTTAAGCATATTTAAAGATTTGTCATATACATTGAAAAAACTATATATTCCTTAAATTTTTTTATTACAATTCAAAGTTAAAAATTATTAAAAGATGTTTAAATTAAACTAAAAAAAGAGAATAGTTATTAAATAATGTAAAAAAATATAAACATTAATTAAAATAAAAAGGGTCTAAACGGATCTTTAAATTCGTATGTTACAATTAATTTTTAAAATTTTAAATTAATATTTAAATAAAATATGAGTGAAGGTTTATATTTTTAATGTTTATTATTAAATATTGTGAAATTCTTAAACCTATGGGCTTTAATATATTCTGTTTTTCTTTCAGTATTCATAAATATTGAATTTATAAATAAGCACAAATGGTATATACAAAATACCAAAATAATATAATTTGGAAAACCAATATATTGGTTATATCTTTTCGTAAATTATTTTTATTATTAAATATCTTTAAAAATGTCTGTCTAAATTAAATACAAGATGTAAAATAATACAAAGTGAAATTTAGAAATAAAATTATTGTTCATTCAAACATAAAGTTAAACTTAAATATTAAATTGTATTAATAAATACTAATCAAAATTAGATAAATTAATTATTGAACTATAGCATTAATTATACTATTCAATCAATTCTTTTTTTTTTGAAAACCGAAAATTTTTATCATTTTTTTATGTTTAACTTTTATAAATTATTTTAATTGAATATAATTAATTTTATATTCAAAGAAAAATTTCAAATATTAATTTATACATTGAATATGGATCATATGAAATGAGTTTGATAAAAAGTTTTCACTTTATTTAACCCAAAATTAATAAATAAAATTTTAATTTAGTTTAATTTATATTCAACCTTAAACTTTCAAATTAAACTGGCCAATCTGGTGCAAATCTAAATTTTTATAAAATGATGAGAGCTCATCCTTGACCATCAAGAATGGCAATGGACTGTCTGCATGGGTAGCTCAACTAATCCTCAGAGAAGTTGTTAAATGTAATGTTCAGGTTCAAGTCTCGACAGTGGCAGTGTGAGAGTTTCATCCAATATAGTAACTTTTTGTGCGTATCGAAAACGGGGCCCCCTCTTTAAAAAACTGAGTGAGATTAAATCGTGATTTATCCTTCCACCACTCTATCAAGCCGAGGTATAAAGACTCCTGTAATGAGCGATTCTACTTTTTGAGTGCAAGAATGGCAATGGATTGCAACAGGTTTATTGTTGGCTTACCTTGGATCAACATAAAAATATGCAATTTAAAATTCAAATGTGCTATAACTCCGATAAACTGACCAAATTGATGTTATTTTAATCGGATAGTTGAGCTCTTCAGATCTTTTGAATTGGATTTTGAGTCGATTCATCAAATTCGAATCCAATCTAAAGTTTAACCAAGTCGAATTTATCCTGTTAATTTTTATGCAAGCTAAACTAGATCATAAATAGAGATCAAATTTGGTCTTGGGCTTAGCCTGAGATTAACAAGTCATGCATGAGTTGATCAAACCTTGGGCTTGTTTTTTACAAAATCGGGCCTCAGATTTGCCTTTGATTGCCCAAGCTTGGCTCGATACGAGGCTCGACAATTATAAGAAAAACAACATTGTTATTTAAAATTAAAAATGTTGAGCCAAACCGAGCCGGGCTTTGAGTTGCCTTAGACGGACTGAGCCGAGTCAGATTTCAGGCTACCTTGAGCCCTACGGGGCTATCGGGCGAGCCCATTCCAATTAGGTCGATTTTCATCCCAGACAAACCCTGTTGCCATCCCTATTCGACGTCATGAATGACATCTTGTAAGAAACGAGACGAAACAAAAAAGAAAGCTTGTCCATTGATTGTAACTGAGCTCATGAGCGTCTAACTGTAGTAATTCTGCGAATTGTGGTAGTCGCCATTCAAACAACAGTCCTTTTCTTCCCACCGAGTTGAGTGACTATTGGTGAATTTGGATTGGAGGCTCCGTCCCATTTTCTAACCTACCAACCTACACATGGAATTGTGCTTATCTCGTTATTGTCGCCCCCAGCAACACCTCATCGCACCATCGTCAATATTAATACAATACTCACCGCCACCACCACAGCCACCTTAGCTCTGAGTTGTAGCATAGACCTCGACGTGTAAAGATCTCACCTTTAATGGCAAGCACAGCTTTTATTAATACTCTACTTTCTTCTTCTTCTTATTCTTCTTTTAGCTCCCGTTCAACTTCGTCCTCGCATGGTTTCTACACCGATGCTTTCCTTCCATCTCGCATTTCACTTCCTAATCAGAGATCTCATTTCGCTTCGACCCTTTTGAAGAATAAGAAAATTTTCAACTTTTTCACCACCCATTGTTCTCTTGATGTTGCTTTTGCTAAAGACCCACATGAAGAGAAGACACCCATTGAGCTGAGTAAGTGATTTGAATGCCTATTTCTACCATTTTACATTCTAATATATCTTATTTTATTTGTGGGTTTTGCGGTTTTTAGGATATGCGGCTTATCCTACCGTGATGGATATCAACCAGATTCGTGAGATTTTGCCTCATAGGTGAGCGTCTTATAGCGTGAGTTAGTGCTTAATCTCAGATATTTGCTTCTTACTCCGAGTTAAAGTGTTTGAATCCTAAAACTGCTGATAACGGTCCTGTTGGGATTCCTTTTCTTGATACTTTGTTGTTTAGGTTTCCATTTCTCCTAATAGACCGAGTGATCGAGTACACTCCCGGAGTTTCAGCCGTTGCCATTAAGAATGTGACTATAAATGACAATTTCTTTCCCGGTCATTTTCCTGAGAGGCCAATCATGCCTGGTGTTCTCATGGTTGAGGTAATTTTAAGTGCAGTTCTAGTTGGCCTTTTCCATTGCATCTATAGTTGATTTGCTATTAAAAGAGTATTGCTCTCTTGACTTGTATTATTTTGTCGAAATGAGACATTCTAGGCTTGTCACTGCTTTGACATGAGCTGATTATGGATTCATGCTGATGAGTGTTTCTGTCTGGGGATTCTTGTTATCCTCAACCAATTAGAGCTAGTGATGTTTCTATTCTTCTCTTAGTAGCACTTATGTGAAAGAGATGCACGATGTTTATTGCAAAATCTTTGTAGCAAAAAAACTTGTCAAAATATGTTTTTATTCCAGTAAGGGCCACACCGAGAATTCAGCTCTTTGAAGTGCTGTAAATCTCCTTTTCATAGCTTATCGTGAACAGAAACTGTCAAGACATTCTTTCTTGTTTTAATATTTCAAGGAATAAGAAATCAGCTTGAACCCCTGCTCTTTACAGTCATGACTACAAAAAGCTTGGGATTGACCATGGTGCATTTCAGGAATATAGCAAAACTAGGATATAATTCCATGACAATACTTTTACATTTTCCTCTGCCAGCTAATCTCTGATAAAGATCGAAATTGGGTTGTTTACTTTTTTTCTCACCTTCTCTGAAATGGAGACTAGGGGTAGTGTTTATATCTAGGACAGGCAAAACTTTTCCTGTTACTGCAGTGCTGGATGACGATGTGTATAACTAGATCTCTTTCTCTCTATCTTGTTCTCATCCTTTTTAAAAATTTATCAAAGTTATTAATTAATTCTGTAGTTTATCTGAATATGCTAGAGATATTTGTCTAACACATTTCTGTGACAACATACATAACTGTAAAAACATTCAAATTTGCACTTCTTTTACGGGTTCTCAAATAGTAAAGCAATGATCATTGACTAGTTATGTAAGATACTTTTAATGGTATTTGAACTTCAGAGTGAGTCTAGTTCTATTTTGTAGAGAAGCAGTTTCACCCAAGTTAACGGACATATCCATGTAACCTAAACTCTTTGAACTTCGCATTTGGTAGGCAAGATTGTATTTTAGTTTGAAACCTATATATAACCCTTCCACTAAGATGAAAAAATGGAAGCCATTAAAGTGAAGCATAGAAAATTAGGTTATCCACAATTTGTCCATATCCTGCAGTTTACATGTATAAGGTTATTTCTTAAAGATGTTAGAAATGGAGTAGTTTTCTTGGGTTTCTTAGTTCTATTGCTACTATTAGGTTTGTTGTGACCTATCCTTTGTTTAACCAATAGCTTAAATGGAGTTTGAACTATTTTGCTCTTGATTTTTCTTTTCTTATAGTTTGAAAGTTTATTGGTTAAACACAAATGTCATTTGCCGCTACGATGAATAAGCATTTCGTAATATTTGTTCTTGAAGCCTTACTCTATTTACAAATAGATGTAAGAATGCACCACATGCATTTTGTTTTCTTAATCTCTCCTTAGATTAGCGTGATTCCTTAGAAGGGTACCTTTTTATTTTCTCCATTTTTTTATGTTTTTAGTTGTACTCTTTGATAGGATCTAAAAAATGTATTAGTACAAGTACCATTGAAAACCCCATTTCGACTTGATTCCTGTGCATCGATAGGTGTATCAAAGTAAATGATACATAGGTTAAGCCATAACTAACTGACCTTACCACCCATTGGAAGGAACATAAATGAATTTGAGTTTCCAATCTGATGTTGGATCAATATGGTCTTCGAGACTTGATAACTCCAAGGATGGATGTAATGTTTGTTGAAATTCACAAGTGGAGTAATCCCACATCAAAACGAAACATAAAGATGAAATGAGTTCTATATAAAGATAGGACTTATATAGTCTTAAGGTTTTGGGTTAAGATATGATGTCCTTATTGTATATGGGCTCACTTGGATCCAGTTTAATTTCTGCCCAGGTTCCCTCAAAACTCTTCATTGGTATCAGAGTTAGGTTGGCGAAGTCCAATGAATGGAGATTCGTATTCTGATTGTATATGGGCCTATTTGAATCCGGTCCAATTTTTCCCAGGCCCTCTTAAAACCCTTCGATGTTGTGTAGATGCAAACTGAGTGCTACTTTTTTTATGGTTTTATTGTTTGTATAGAATCGTTTTAGTTAATGTCAGTAAATAAGATGTGAAACGGATTTTTAGAAGTTTCGGTAATCTAACTGCAAACGACTAGTCCATATGCATTCCATTAACATATTCGATGTGAATGTTATGATTTTTCATAGGTTTTATTTAGGGACTGATAGATGACTCTGTGTTTGGAGATTATGGTTGCAGTTGTTGACAATTTGCTCTGAAATCCCTCATATTCTTCACTCTTATCATAAAATAAGTCAACCTCGCTCGTATAGAGTCATACGTTAACATCTTCTTTCATAAGTTAAATGCTTTCCATTTCAGTTGTTTAAGCACTGACTTGCACTGGTTATGATTCAAAACAAGGCAATGGCACAAGTTGGTGGCTTAGTCATGCTGCAACCGGAAGTCGGGGGCTCTCGGGATAATTTCTTCTTTGCTGGGATTGACAAAGTAAGATTCAGGAAACCAGTGATTGCAGGAGACACGTTAGTTATGAGAATGACACTCATCAAGTTGCAGAAGCGATTCGGAATTGCTAAGATGGAAGGGAAAGCTTATGTTGGAGGGGAAGTAGTTTGTGACGGAGAGTTTATGATGGCTACTGGCAATTAATAAGTTAGTAACTCTTGTTTTTCCATTGTTCTTCCTTCAATGGAGCTCGTTGTTCTGATTTAAAGATGTTGGCAAACTTGTTTTTTTCAATATCAAGATAATAACATAATTGCTTCTGATTGATCTATCATTACTCTTAATCCTTCAAGACAAAAACGAAACGAGTTATGTTGGAGGGAAGTGATTAGCTCGATCATCTACATTTACAATCCAAGAGCAGCAAGAGGAGTTTTGCCTTGACCAGCCTCAAAGTAAAAGATCAACATAGCGAGCATGGCAAGCCTAGCATGCTTAATCTCTGCAACTTTAAGTCTCTCAAGCTTCTCCACATCTGGAATGTAGACACCATCCTTGAGAGTCCCTGCAAATCCTAAGGGGTCAAAGAACTTGCCACCGGGATAGCCCTGCTCGCCAGTGGCGTTTGCAAAGTTCTCCGCAGTTCGAGACCACGGCGTTGCCCACTCGACCGATTGCGAATCTGGGTTGAAGAAATCAACCCACCTCTTGCTCTCAACCCATCCCATGAGAATGAGTTGTGTGCCCAAGAGAGAGCCGAATGAGAATGGCGCAATGGCACCTGGGTCTGCACCAGCCTCGAACCATGGTATGCCACTCCATGCTTGTCCCACGAAGATACCGACCACCGCAGCCATTGCCCACCGACCATGTATGAGCTCCGCTTCCCTATACCATTTCAGGAATGCCGGGTCTTTCCCTAGGCCTAATGGGTCAAAACCATAGTCACCTGGAAGCCTATGTGTCCGACGAAATCTCTGTCAGATCAATAGTATAGTGAAAAGGTACTAGAGAAGGAGGAACCTAAAACTAACTAGAGGAACTTAAAACTAACTAACTTACGAGCCATCGAGCCACTCAGGATCAAGGAAATTGCCACCGCCCTTAACGGCGGGAATCCAAGATTTTTTCGGAGTAGCAGCGGCAGCAACAACCACCATCTTCTTAGTACCGGCGGTTACACTGGCTTCATCTCTATGTGCTCCAATACCCAGAAGTGATTTGCTCTTATGTCCTCCACACAAGAAGTACGATCCCAATCCGTTTAACAAAGCACCAGATGTAGAAGCCATGGCTAATGCTTAACAAGATCAAAAAAAAATGGAGTGATGGTCTTTGCTCCGAATCAATTGGATGGTCTTAACGATTATTACAAGGAGCCATGTTGGATAATGAAATCAAAAGACGAAATCTAAGTGACCAATGGGAATTTGGAGTCCATCCACAACTCCACGCCGAAGTTAGACCATGTAACCTTTATATTCTCTAGCAAGATTGTGGTGGTCATTCATTCTTTCTCCTTTTTTAAGGATTTTAAATTATATTTTGTATAATAATATCTAATATATTTTAAATAGACAAAATTCTCTTTTTAACTTTTTAATAAAATAAATTATTTAAAATAATTGTATAATCTCAAATTTAAACTTTAAAAGTTTAAAAATAAATAATTATGAACTAATTTATAATTTATTTATAATTTTATAAAAATTTTACTTATTAACATGACATTTAACTTTCATTTTTTATGAGATTTTACACTTTCCCTTCTTTTAATTTTAATGTATTCATTGAAATTTTAATTCATAATTTAAATTTTTTTCTATTTGATTGTACCAAAAACACTCTTTTTATATATAATTTGACACTCATATCCTATTTTATTTATCATAATCTATCTTTTTATATTTCTACTAAAATTCAATTTAAAATCCAAGTTTTTCTTTACTTTTTTTTTTACATTGAACCAAAAAAAATTTTGCCAAGAGTTACCTACTGTGCACAATACGGTAGTGAAATTTTTTTATGGATAAGTTTCAACCCGTAAAAAAGGCGTAACAATCTGAACACTATCTCAAAAAGTGATAATGTGAAATAGACTTGTCTACGAAAATGCCTACTACCTACAGTTATATAGAAAGAGTATATGAAACTTTTGTTTTTTTTTTTACATACAGAAGAAGCAAAACTTTGCTTAGTATGGAGTTCACCTGCAACATCCACCCCTTTTACATGTCGAAGTGGTGCACTTAGTACATGAAGTCTTATTGGTAATGCAAAACTGAATTTAACTAATGAATCAGCCAGTACATTGGTTTCCTTATAGACGTGAGTAATATCTACTTGCCAGTCTTAGTCCAAAAAGAGTCTGATTTGCCTGAGGATATTGTTTCCCCAGAAGTTGTCTCTATCGTTATTAAGGATATCGACTACTTCTTTGCCATCCGAATGTAGTTGGAGCAATCTATATCCTAATTGGTAAGCCATAATTAACCCTTGCAAATTTTCCCAAAGTTTCGCTTCAATCGGTGTGCAAATGCCGATATTTCGCGTAAACCCCATGATCCAACGTCCCGTGTAGGGATGTCAATGGGCCGGGCTGGGCTCGGGCCAGAGATGGCCCGGTTCGGCCCATTGAAAATTTCTCTCGGGCCATTTCGGCCCACAGCCCGGGCGGGCCGCAGAGGGCCGGCCCATGCGGGCTGAAATGGCCCGCCGAAGTGGCGGCCCGCGGAGAGGCCCATGGCCTGGCCCGCCTAGCCTTCCCGGTCCATGGGCCGCCCGCAGGCTGTTTTGGCCCGAAATTTTAAAATAAAAATTTTTAAAAATAAATTTAAAAAATTGTTGTTTTATTTTTTTAATTAATAAATTATAAATTTTTTATTTTATTTTTCATATTTACAACATATGTATATTATGCATATATGTATTTATGCTTTTTAAAACTTTT
>JANZXR010000171.1:1475217-1515817 GCA_027575705.1 Erythroxylum echinodendron | reverse complement strand
TATGATATAATAAAGTTATTGAGATGTATGTAATGGTATGATTAATTAGGGTATTTAATTCAATTAATTAGAAATTTATATGAAAAGTTAATAAGTTAACAAGTTAAAAGTTAGTGTTAAAATTATGAACTACATTAATTACAAATTTTTAACTTACTTAAATTATTTATTAATTTTTTAATAAATAATTATTTTTTTGGTGGGCTGGCCACGGACCACGAGCCAGGCCGGTTGGACCGGCCCGCGGTTCGGCCCGTCCACTATTTCACGGGCCGCTGGCTGGGTCTCGGGTCGTCCCTCTCGGCCCACGAGCCGGCCCGCAGCCAGGCCACCTCGGCCTGCAGGGCCGCGGGCCATGCATACTTAGCCCGTGGCCCGGCCTATGGGCCAGTCAAACCAGGCCAAAACCTGTTGACCGGCCCATGGGTCTGGCCGGGCTCATTTTGACATGCCTAGTCCCGTGTGATTCTTTAGGACTTCTCCAGCCACTTTTTGTTTCCCTGTGGCCTTCACAGTCTCATCTATGTTGATTCTGATCCAGTTCGGAGGGGTTGATTCTCATTGCTGAGTACTCCCCTATCCGCCACATCTTCTACCTGGGCAGAGTATATGAAACTTTGCTCCTCTTGAAATTATCTTTAGGACTTTTCCTACGCAGATTAGGTAGAATGTGAAGAAGGCCTCCTTTCAACGAGTCTAAGTCATTGGTGAGATACAACTACGCAAGAATTAGCGAAGCCAAAATATGAAAAAGAAAAAATGCTTACATCAATTTCTTCTCATATTTAATTAAAAATATTATTAAATGAAAATTAATATATTTATTTTAATTTATAAAAATTTATTAATTTTCGTAAATTAATCGATTATTTAATAAATTTATTAATTTTTAAATATAAAAATTAATAAAATAAATTATACCCAAATCTTAGAAACTCAAGTGAAAAATTAAATAGTTCCCAAAATTTTAGGATTGATTTAACCAAATTGAATGAGTTATTTAATCATTGTATTACGTCAATAAAGAAAATTACAATAAATAAAAAAGAAATCTTCACGACTCAATAAAACTTTACGGCTAAAATAGTCTCAAAACCAACATAGAAAGTGGGAAAAGAAGAGTATTGAAAGCGGTTGTGTTGTCAATCCCTTTCCGGTCCAGCTGTAACGAATTACTATTACATGTGAAAAGGAATCGAATAAAACTAGAAAAGCCTAATTTGGTGGATTCGCCGCATAAAGGTATTTGTTTTCATCATCACACCCGGAGGATAACACAATCCCATCACGCCAGCCAAGCAGCCGAAAGAAAGATTTCTTTCTTATACACGCGTCTTTTTGTTTATAGGAAAATAATTATTATTTTATATAATTTGATAATTTAAAATTAAATGAATAAATTTTAGAGTTAATCGTAATTTTTTACCATCGTGGAATTTTAAAAAGAAATATTAAAATTAATATTTTAAAGATTAAGATAGAAGTTAAACTAATAAAATAAAAAATTTATATAATATTTGATTTGTAAACTTTTATGGACCGAGCAGTAATAAAATAAACATGAATCTATGTCTTGTGCAATATTTTTAGATAATGTCTTATCCACTCTAATCTTCAAACTTTTCTCTATTCTCTAAATAGTACAAGAACTTCTTTTTCTTGATATGTTTTTAATGCAACTCTTGGAAGGGAGAGGGAAAGGTTATTTATAAGTAATCCTTATAAGTCTAATTACCTTTAAAAAGTTTAATCACCATTATTTTGAGCTCACATTTATATTAGAGTTCATTATAGTAATATGGGTCATATTAAGGATTAAAATTAATCTAACATAGTTCACTTAACGGAGTAAATACAAAATAGAATAATCATTCGTTATGAATAAAATAGACGAGGAATTGAATGAAATGAAATAAGTATTATTTAGTTTTATTTATTCCTAATAATTTCTAACAACGATATAATGTTAATGTTTTGTTTGAAAACATAAATTTAGACTGACAAATAAATAACTAATAAAAACAAAAATATTCGAGTAGTCCTCATTAAATACGTTGTTATTATTATTAATTAACATGTCGTTATTATTATTATTATTATTATTATTATTATTATTATTATTAGTAGTAGTAGTAGTAGTAGTAGTAATAGTAGTAGTAATAGTAGCAGCAGCAGCAGCAGCAATAATAGTAGTAATAGTAGTAGTTGTTGTTGTTGTTGTAAGTAATTATGTAAATTCCTTAAGGATATTTGTGGGGTAAAAATACGAGCAATCCGTGAGAATAGCAAATATAGCGCCTATCTCTTAAAGAGAAGAAGATAGACAGCTCCAAGAGAGAAGTTCTGAATCCAGAAAAATTTTAAACAGCAACGTTATGGTCAAAAGGGAGCTCTTTTGAATGAATGAAAACCTAATTTGCTCGGAATTCAGGTTGATACCTTACCTTCTTTGGAAGAGCCTTAATCGGCTGAATCAACGTTTTGGAAAGGAGGGGATCTAGCTGCTGTATCGAGCAATGATCGAAAAAGACTGGCTAGCTTAGATTGTCTCGAGTCCAACATTCTTCAATTTTATTCTCAACCACTCACAATAGATAAAGATAGAGGAATTATAGGTTTATTTATTCCTCAAACTCAAAGAATAAGTAAACCCTTTGATTATATATTATGTATGATTTTTTCAACCAAATAAGAGAATAATCTATTATCAAGAATAGATAAGGAATGAAATGGTTATTTTAGTTAACCAAATACTTTGTTAAGGTTTAAAAGGTTCAATTAGTATTAAACTGTCATAAATTTTGTTAAAGATTATTTAAAATTTAAAAATTTGAAATATAGTTGAAAAAGATTGTCCTAATTTAAGTTTAGAAATAAAAATGTTAAATGAAAATTAATTAATTTATTTTGTTTGTAAACATCAATGATCAACGATTAATTAACAATCTGATTTATTTTTAATAACAAAGGAATTGAAAATTTAAAAATTAAACCAAAAAATTAATAAATTCAAAGGTTTTACTATTAAACTATTAGAGTCAGTTCATTTTTAATTTATAGATTAAAAAAATTCAATTTTCAGCTTTAAAAAAAAACCAACATTAAACTTTTATTAATATAAATAATATGGATAATCACTTCAAATTACTATGTTTGTTACAAGACTATCACACATTGTATTCATGTTATGTATGTATTTTATTATTTGATAAATTTAAACTATTAAAAATTTTAAGATAATTATATGTCCTTTTATAAATTCTACCTAGAAAAAGACATATTAATTAAGATAACATACCTGAATTAATTTTTTTTGTTTCAAGGTAAAGTTAAATATGAGTAAAAAAAAAGGGTTATGTAAACAACAACTTCTTTAATTTATAAAATTTAAACAATAAAAATTAAATAATAATTATTAAAATTAATGCAAATTCGATCCTATCATTTTATCTAGGCATAACAATTTAGTTTGGGTTCATTATGACTTGAACCAAAGTTAATATTTTAATATACTTTTAAACTATGTCGTTTTAAATAATTCACTCAAATCTAGATTACAGATCCAACCTAATCCATTGTAGGTCAAGTCTAATTATTATTTTTAATTTAAAATTAAAAAATAACGTTATTAAAAAGTCTAAACATTTTAAAAAGTTGAAATTTAATTCAAAATTTAGTTTACTACACTCAAATTAATATAATCATATTAGGGGTGACAATGGTTTCAACCGGGCATAGACTTGGTCCAAGGCTTGATCGAGTCCAAAATATTGAAACCCGAGCTCAAAAGTTCAAAATCTTCTATCCAAATATGAGCCTAACTTAAGGTCGGGTCGAGTTTCGGGCAGGCGAGCATGAGCTTGAGCCTGGCGATATTTGGACAATCCAAAGCCTAACTTAACCTATCTTAACTTGATATTTAAATTTTTTTAAATTAAAAATATTAAACATTATCATTTTTTGTAAAATAATATTATTGTTTTAATAGTTGTCGAGCCGAGCTTCGGTAACCCTTACCTAAGCTCTGTCCGAGGCTCAATTTTATGGGAGTAAACAACCCCAAGCCTAGTCTGAAGCTCAATCAAATTGAATTTAGTCTACGGACTTCAAACCGAACCAAGCTTCGAACTCGAGCCTAAACCAGATGGGGTGGGAAAAAATATCATACGCAAGTGTGGCAAAGCCGTCCCACGAGGCAAGGCATGCACAGTAACAAGGATGAGATTGCATGCTCTCATTATTACACTCAAAAAAGGTAACAAAATCAAAGCCCTAAATCTAATTTCACATGACTAATCGGACCCCACTCCTCCAACAATCAAGCTTCGTCAGATTTTGACTGACTGATTAGGTCCACACCCTATGCAGTATGCACTCTTTGTTTCTCCAAACACAAGCCTTTAAAGGTTCACTTTTCAAAGCTTTAGAACCCTTTTCATATCTTAATCATAGTTGATGATTGTTGTTTACATTTAAAAGCTTTCAAGTTCCTCGTTGCTCTTCACCTTTTCAACTTTAAAGCCCACTCTTGACTCTCCTCATTTCTCTCTCTGTTTTTTAAATTTTTAATAAATATTCAAGAGTCTAACTCTTTTTTTTTTTTCTTGTTGATATTTTTTAATAAACATTCAAAAGCCCTTCCTTTGTGTAGGTTTTTTTAATTGAAAGTTTGAAACTCTTAAAATTACAAATTGTAATACTTTTTTTTTTGAAAACAAGGTAATTCACAGCCGTTATCTCTTTTAAATGCTCACTGGATAAATCTCCGGATTGACGCAATAATCTATAAATTACGTCAACCGCGTACTCCATACTAGACAAGTCATGTATGATAAGCTTGATAGATAGAGTGTAAATAGGAGGATTCGAACACAAAATCTTTTGACTCCATGACTCCTACTTTACCAACTCGATCACCCCTTAGGGAGCACAATGTAACACTCTATTTACATATTTAATTTATTTCCTTAAGTTTTCAATTTTAAAAGCCACTCTCCTCATTCCTCTCTTTTTTTGGTTAATTTTTAATAAAAACTCATGAATCTTTACTGCATTTTTAATTTAAATTTTTTAAAATTACACTACGTAACATTTTAATTATGTATTTTAATTAAATTATTTAAAATTTTAGAAAATAAACTCAATTTACCACAATGATAATAAATATTTAATATTTAAAATTTTTATTTCTAAAATTCAATTTAATTCTAAATTCTCAATCTCCCTCAAAAGTTATAAACACTTCTTATGATTTCTATAAAGAAAATTTTTTTAATAATAGACGTATTAAATACATTATCAAACTATATGCAATATTTCTTCAAAGTTCAAACTTTTCCCGCTCTTCATTACAAATATGTTCATAATCACTTAACACATCATTTTCAGTCATCAACATCTATTACACGTCCCGTGTCATGTCATTACGCACTATTATCTTATGTCAGTCTTATGCATATTTGAAATTCAATCTCCAAAATTTATCCCATTGAAAAAAATAAGAAATAAAAATATCACTGAATTTATATGACATTATTTTATTATCATAAAATTATCTTCAATTTAATTTAATTTTGATTTTTAATATGTATATTTAAAAATTATTAAATTTTAATATATGACATTTTTTATATTCATAGATAGATAAATTTTAATAAATTATGACAAAGATTAATAATTTGATAACTAAATAGTATCATAAATAGGTAAATGATATTTTCCAAAATATAATAATTAGAATTAAAATTATTTAATTAAAAATAAAAATAAAATCGGTTGATCAATTCAACCATTAAAATTTTAAACCAACTAATTTTTTTTGTTCGATTTTCAAAATTTTTTTCTATTTACTTTAATAATTTTAATAGTTAAAAAATGAATATTTATTAAATAATAGGTCTAATATTTTTTATAAATCAAAATAAACTAAACGATTTTTATTTAATATTATTTTAATTAAAATTTAAATTCATTGATAGATAAAATAATTTTTTTCAATTATATTACAAATCCTTCAAATTTATTTAGTTTTTACTTATAGTCTAATTTTTAAAATATTAATTTAATTGTTGACATTATAGTCTGATTTTTAAATTATTAATTTAATTATCTTATCAACTTATCAATTAACACCATACTCCCTCATCATATTCTTGGAATCTCATAAATTTTAATTGAACTTCAAATAATTTTGAAAAAAAAACTCTTTCCTCTCCCTTACTAATACTGGGAGCCTATTTGGTTGGAGGTTTCTTAATAGAATGAGATGGAACGTAACATATTTCTATTGTTTGAAATGAAGTTTTATAATAGAATGGAATGAAATGAGATAAAAGCGAAATGTTTCATGTTAAATTCCATTCCATTATAAACAATAAAAATAAGAAACATCCGATTCAGGAGGTTTATAATGAAATATAAACCAATAAATATATACTACCTAATATAAACTAATAAATATATACTACCTAATATACCCTCAATAATTTTTTGTAATATCAATTATTTCTCCTTACCCTAATAATAACTAACACATTTCTATATATTTATTAGTTTTTTTCTTAATATCAAGTTTTTTTCCCTACCATAATACCAATTATTTATATATAAATAAAAATATAATTAAATTATTTTAAAATATGAATAACATAGAATATAATAAAATAAAAGTTATTAAATAATTAATAATAATATTTTTATACAATTAATAATAAATTGTATATAATTAATAATTAAATAATAAAAATTTTATTATTTTAAAATATAAAATATATAAAAAATAATTTGTCACGGTTGCGAATAATTTTTTATATATTTTTATTTAAAATAATAAAATCTTTATTATTTTATTAAGTTAAAACTGTGACTTTTTAGTTGGACATAATTTTTATTTTAAAATTATATCGTTAAACTTTCTGCAATAACCATTTTAATATAAAGGGTATAATAATCATTTATTATACATTATATTCTGTTCCATTTATCTTTTAAATAATATTTCACTACATTATATTATAAATTTTTCTATTCCTCTTAAACAACTTTTTACTATATTACGTTACATTTCATTATAAATGATTTCGATTCGTTTTATTATATTTTATTCAATTTTATGAATTAATATCCCAACTAAAGAAGACATTAATGCGGAGAAAGGACATTCTCCACTTTGCACTTATATCAGTACTAAACTTTGACAAACTGGCTTGAGTATGACTAGATTGTCTTTTAGTGGGATTACATGTTTTCTTTGTGTTGGACCGTGAGCAATTCAAAGGGAATAATAAGGAGGTAAACTAGCACAAAATGTGAGTGCGCTATAGTATTTGTCTATTTTCCACTTCTCGCAGTCTCGGTCTCATCATTTGGCAACCGGACGACCTTCTTCTAGTGCTTCCTTTATTATGTAGCAAATAGCGTAGTTGAATTAGCTCCTTGTTTTAAAGTTTAAACCTACAAGAAAAATAAATAATTACAGGCTTTCAATAATTATTACCTCATTAAGAAATAATCTCTTTATTAATTAAGACCGAACTTTTTAAAACTATAAATTTAACAAAATTTTTACTAAATAATTTTTATTATAATTATTTTTTCTGTCCACTTACTATATTGTAGTTAAATTTATTAGGGAAGAGGGTTATAAATTACACAAAAATTCGTTTTTTTAATAGAGAAGCACATAGTCATTATCCTTTTAATTTGCACTGCGTAAATTTTTATATTGACATAATAACTTGCAAATTACATCAATTGGATATTTCACACTAGATAAACCTTATACGATAAGCTCGATCGAAAGAACATAAGTAGAAGATTCAAATATAGGGCCTTTTAATCTCATGCCCTCCATTATACGAACTCGACCATCCCTTAAGATGTCAGGAATCTCATATCATACAATTATAAGAGTATTCAACATTTTATAATAGTGTGCAAACCTCTCTTTTTGAATTAACTTTTAGAGGTGAGTTAGGCCTTTCTAATATGGTATCAAATCCAGTTTGTCTCGATGGTTTGGAGTGGTGCCCTATTATGTCCTTTTGCTCAATATATCCATCAGATGTCCAGTCCTGCTCTGGACTGAAAGGGATATGCCAGGAATCTCACATCGGACAATTATAAGATTATTCTACAATTTATAATAGTGTGCAAACCTCTCCTCTTAAACTAATTTTTTGAGGTGATTTAGGCCTTTCTATCATAAAAAGTCACGAAAATTCTTATTCTTGATATTACCTTGCTAAGTCAACTTTATAATTTGGGTTCTTATTAAAAATTTAATGCATGGACAAAAAAAGGAAGGTAAAATAAAAAGGTATACCAAATTAAATTATATTTTTGGCAATTATACCTGATTCACATCGGCTACAATTAATTTTTAAATCCGACTTTATTAGAAAAATCATTAAATAACAATGCAATCAAAATATTTTCCAAAATTACGTTGTTGATGAAGTCAAATGATTTTTGTATTTTAGTTTTCCCAAATGAAGAGTGTGGTACATTTTTTATATTGCCCTATGTAGATAGTAATTAATTCCATCTATTTTGTTAGGCTAATCTTAAAATGAAGTCATTAACTTCGTTAGCCATTTCACTAAACTTTGAAATTCTTTTATGGAAGGATGAGGATTTGGATAAGATTTTATTAATTTTAAGTATTTGAATCCTTTATTTATATATATTAATATTAGTGAAATTCATAATTATTATATTTTCAAAGCACACTAAATAAATTATTGAGTTATACAATATTTTGTATTATGAATAAATTAGTTAATAAATTAATAATTTAAAACACATAAATATTACTACTACAACAACATTCAGTAAAAATTCTGTTGAGATGCAAGGTTGGGAAGGTTTGAGAGTACGTAGTCTTATTCTTAATTAATAAAGAAATTGTTTCCTTAACTCAAATAAATATATTCAAAAACTTTTAAAAATTCATGTTTCAAATAAATATATTATAATTAAAATTAATAATGAATTTAATTTTTTGTAGCGATATTTATATTTTATGTGATCTAATGGTTATTTTTAGTAGATCTAATTAAATTTAAATAATTAAAAATTGACTAAATTAAATTAAATAATAATTTAATAATAAAAATAGTTTAAATTTAAATTTGATTTAATTAATTTAAAGGATATTAATATTTAAACGGTTTTATCATTGCTTTCAAGAAAGGCATAATGTTAATGTGGCCGTTTACCATTGGTTCGTAACCGAAACTACCAAAAACTAGTAATTTCTAGACTCTTCCTATTCCGTATATCATTAATTAACGTAGCAAAAACGAATAAAAGAGAAAAACAGAAAAAAAAAAGAAAAAGTAGAAAATATTATTCGAAATTACATATCACACCAAACGAAACGCCCCTAATCAGTGATGCACGCCACGTGTCCCACCTTTACTCATTGCACCGACTATCGTGCCCAGCTCTCTCTCTGGCTCTGCCGGTTCACATGGTCAATCAAGTACCCTTTATCTCTCTAAGAACACACGTCCTTTTACGCCTTTTCTCTGTCTAAACCTCCCCCACTACTGTGCTCTCTCGCTCGCTTATTTATCTAACCCCACCACTCCACTACACAACACAACACAACACAACACAACACCCATTAGCGATTCTCACTCACAAGCCACAGCTTCCATTTCTCTGTTACCCACCATCGCACCTACTGCCAGTACCGGAACAACAATGGCGTTGGGTTCGAGCGTCGTCGTTTTGCTGTTCTCTGTGTTGGCGGCTGCGGAAGCTGCGGGTCACCATCACACGCAGGCACCGGCGCCGGGGGTGGACTGTTCGAGTCTGGTGTTGAGCATGGCGGACTGTTTGACGTATGTGATGAACGGAAGCACGACTACACAGCCGGAGAAGACTTGCTGCTCTGGGTTGAAGACGGTGCTTGACACTGATGCGGAGTGTCTGTGTGAGGCGTTCAAAAACAGTGCGCAGTTGGGTGTTGCGTTAAATGTCAGTAAAGCTCTGACTCTCCCTGCTGCCTGCAAACTCCATGCGCCTTCTGCCTCTAAGTGTGGATGTATGCCTCTATCTCAAATCCCTCCTTTTTGAGAATCTTCTGAAAATCTCACTTCTCTCTTTCTGATAACCATTTTTTACGGTTTTTTTTTAAATAATTGAAAAGTAATGTTGATTTGTTTTATTTTCTCTTTCTTTATTTGCAGTGAGTCTGTCTCCTTCTGGTTCACCTGGTACGTCAGATCTCCCCTCCGTTTGTTTAAATGTTATTGATATGAACTGTTTGTTTCGTTCCTTTAATTTGTTAATAATATATGATACCCTGCCCCTTATGGATGGTTTAATTAGTTCGTGGCGTCTCTCTGAAATCTTTGAAGTGTTGAAAAGGTCTCGTGTTCATAGTCTCTCCTTTTAATGTCAGAAGTTGAGTCAAAATTAAGCATGCAAATTAATTCGGATTCGGTTCAGATTTGAATTTTGACAGTGTCTTTTAGAATTTCCATTGATTGCAATAAATTATTTCAAATTTGATCAGAAAAATGTTTTTGACCCAAAGATCAAGTTGGATTGAATTTAAATACAGGTTTAAAAATTTTTCAGATTTGATCTGGCTTGACCCGAAGTTCACCTTAAGTTTGTTCGGATTCATGTTTGAAATTCTTTTCAGGTTTAGTCTGGCTTGATCCAAAATTAACGGGTTTGATTGATCGAATTGAAGCAAATCTAAATTTTTTTTTGGTGCTCGGACCTTAAGGATCGGCACTGACCGGTCCATCATGGACCCTAATCAAATGTGATAGAATGGAGGATCTAACAACACCTCTAAATATTTAGAACGTGCGAATATGCGAATAGGGTTCTAGCGGCTCAAACGACCAGTTAAACAAAATAGTATCTTTTACTAGCTTCATATTAGTTGCATTGAAATAAATCATTCTAAATTGTTGAAAGTTGAACTAATAGAAATATAAAGCAGCTGTTTTTGTTTTAGTTTCTTTTTAATTAGACGTTAAGATTGGTATTAGAATATAGGTAGGTAGAGTTTGTCTCGAGTCTCCCTCTCTACAGGTTGGCATTTAAAGTTACACCTATCTTCAACAATATCTTTTGTTGGTGAATTATTATGGCTCTTGAACGCTTTACCCTTTTTTATTTTTGTAATTTTATTTGGGTTTAAAGTATAAATTTTGGGAAATTGGTGTGACAGGTGCAGCCCCCGCGTCAGCGGCTGGTGGCCCTAGTGCAAGTAGTGATGTCAGCAGCGTGGCACCTGCTCCAGCTCCAAAGTCAGGGTCCAGTGGGTTAGCCATCTCAGTGTCTCTAGTTGTAGGGCTGATGGTTGCTACCATATCTACTACTAGTGCTTTCTGAATTGTTGGGTTACTCTTTGTTTAGATGAGAAGATTATGTATTTTTGTGAGGGGGATGAGGAGGTAATGTATGATGATTTTAGCTTTGAACATGGCAGCATTTTCCTTTTAAGCTTGCATTAAATTATATTTGTGGAGTTGTAGTAGAAGAGTATTTTGGATTGGCTGTTTATGGTTTAATTTAATTGCTTTTTTAGTTTTTTTGTTTCGGTCCACATTTAAGGTAAGAATGATAAATTACGGGTTATTATATGTTGATTATATGTGGGGCTTATGGGCTTTCCTGTGTTGATGACTGATTATGGTTGTCTCGTCTTGGGGACATTCTTGCTCAGCACAGGCCTGACCTGAGGTGTGAGAGATTTTGTGCTGTTCGGCTGGGGCTTAACTCGATTGGTTTGACCGTGCTTCTAGTAAAGTGATGTTTTGTTATTTAGACCGAATCGATTTGGATCCTTGGGGTTTGGTTGACCTAGTCCTTTCTTGAACTTGAGACCAATTTGAACAACTTAGCTCCTGATTGTTAATCAGGGGTAAATAAAAATCATGTCTTGTTATTTTTGACCGAATCGATTTGAATCGACAGGGTTGGTTGACTTGGTCCTTTCTTGAACGAGTCCAATCCTAACAATTTAGCTCCTGATTGTTAATTGGGGGTATAATAGGTGTATATTTACTAAATTGAATTGAAAATTCTAAAAAGTTTAATATTAAATTGAAAATTTTTTATAAGTTACTTATTTTTATATTTATTGATTTTCTGTAAAATTATGAAATGTTAAATATTTATCTTTGCAAAATGTGTATGTCCATTAGGTTGGATGCAGGATTTTTAATTGAATTGATAAAATAAAATGGTGTATAATGGAATAAAATATAAATTAATGTAATATTAAAAAATTGTTATTTGAGATGGATAGGAAGATTTAGAATGTGATATAATAAAATGTCAGTTAAATGAAAAGTTTATAATGTAATATAGTATACAATTGTTAATTATTTTATATTTCAAGTTTTTAAATTGAAGGTTTTTTATTTTTACTATTTGTTTATATTTCAATCTTTCTCTATCCTATTCTATTTTATCATGAATATTTCTTTCTGAACTATAGAATAATATTACATTTTATTTTATTAATAAATTTTCATTTAAACATAACTCTTATTAATAAATTTTCATTTAAACATAACTCTAAAGAGTCGATAATGTAAAAGTTCGCTATTTTTTAAAATAAATAACTCATTTTAAAATATAAAAATTGAAATAAAAAGGTTAAATAAAAAAATTGTAGTTAATACCGTATATTTCTTGAAAGTGTCTTAACTTATTAATTTCTTTGATAAAGAATTCGTCCAACGTGTATTAAGTTTTTGTACATTGAGTCGGGCCAAGAATCTTCCACGAAGTGGGCTGTACTGTTTTTTCTGTTTATAAACCAAATAAAGGTTTGAACAATTATTAATAAGAATATGAGTAAATATTTAAGTAGATAAAGGATATAAATTCTTTTTTTTCAGTCATAAACAAATTATCTTGTAGTATATATTAGTCGTTATGATATTTTTTATTTAGATAATTCTACATTTTTATATTTTAAAAAGAAAACAAGATCTTTTTAATATTTTGGTGAAGATCTTGACAAAATTTAGTAGTTTAGGGTGAAATAGTAAATCTATTTTAACAAAATTTTGATTAGATGCATTAAACAAAAAAGAGAGGTTATCCAACTAGAAGTTAAATCGATAAAATAAAAGATTTAAGGTTTAAAAAATTTGACAAATATTAAAAATTAAAAAAATTAAAAAATAAGTTTAATTGAAATAAAGATTGATAGATAAAAATTAATTGATTTATTTAATTTATAAAAATGTATTAATTTATGAAAATTAATCGATTAATAAGTTGACAAGGGCTATTAAAATAAATCGAACCGAAAGTTGTACAATTTAAGATTTTTATGGTTGAACTGACCGTTCAGTTGAAATTTTTAATCATTTTTAAAAATACTATAATAGATAAATTTTATTTTAAAAATTTAGAATTATTTAATAAAATGCAAGAGGTCCATCTTTGTCCTTTATAATATTCCTATTATGTTTTATTAAATTTCATCTACACATTTATGTAGACTGCACATAAATATATGAATGAGATTTAATAAGATATGAATGAAACGAAATATCTGAAAGAGAGGATTTGATTTGTAAGTTAGAGTTATATATATGAGATGAATTTGACATTATTAAATTAATTAAAAATGAATAAAAGGACTTTACTATCGATATTTTCAAGTATTGCAAAGCTAAAATTTTAGAATAAATAGGAAGTTGTTACGTGCGAAGAGTTTGAATTCCAACCAAATCAAAAACTGAAAGTAGCTTATATATATATATATATATATATATATAAACAATCTCCAAATTCTAAAAGCTCTTTTTATACCCTAGGTGGGACGCGTGGTCATCGTCCTCCATCCTTCTTTTGATTAGATCTGACTTTGCTCTTCTCTGATCTCTTCGTAGTCCCCGCCCCGCAAGGTCAATTCTTTCTGGATTTGTTATTTTGAATTGAAACTAGATTTGGCTTACGGTTAGTTTTGTCGATGAGATCTTTGTTTTGCCTGATCTAATCTCTTTCCCTGGATCGGATAATTTGCATGCTAAATTCAATTCAATATCTTAGATTGATGCATTCATGTCAGTCGTTTAGTTGTGTGTGTGATGGATGGGTGTTCTGCTTGCAGGTTGGATTGGATTTGGTAAGGAGCGTGTAAGTAAGATGGGAGGTGGGTTTAGGGTTCTTCATCTTGTTAGGCCTTTTCTGGCGTTTCTTCCAGAAGTTCAGAGTGCCGATAGGAAAGTTCCGTTTCGCGAGAAGGTCATATATACTGTGATATCACTTTTCATCTTCTTGGTGTGCAGTCAACTGCCGCTGTATGGGATTCATTCGACGACCGGAGCGGATCCTTTTTATTGGATGCGAGTCATTCTTGCTTCCAATCGCGGTACTGTCATGGAGCTTGGTATCACACCTATTGTGACGTCTGGCTTGGTCATGCAACTTCTTGCTGGGTCAAAGATCATTGAAGTGGACAATAACGTACGCGAAGACCGTGCTCTGTTGTAAGTGCACCCTGTAGCTTTTGTAAAAGTTAAGCCTAGTGAATGATTTGGATCCATTTAGCTGATGAATGTTAGGTTGAGATGCGTTTATTCATTTGGAAGCTGTAATCGCCTGGAATTGGGATGCGTTTCTGCCTTCATGTAGTTTCGACTTCCTTTGGCATCTTCTGTCATTTATTAGCTGTTGATCATTCTCTTTTTATTCCAGAAATGGTGCTCAGAAGTTGTTAGGTATCCTGATAGCTGTTGGTGAAGCAGTTGCATATGTGCTTTCTGGCATGTATGGGAGTGTTAGCCAGCTTGGAGTAGGCAATGCCATACTTATCATTGTGCAGCTTTTCTTTGCTGGGATCATTGTTATCTGTTTGGATGAGCTTCTTCAGAAAGGATATGGCTTGGGCTCTGGAATCTCGCTTTTCATAGCAACCAACATCTGGTGAGCTATTCTTCTGTCTTTGTCTAACAGAAGATTTCTTTTCACTTTTTGAGTTCTACAAGTTTTTGTTTGCGTTAAATAATAGTAGGTAACGTCATATTTTGGTTTTGTTGAACATTATATGTTTACTTTTCAGTGAAAACATTATTTGGAAGGCATTTAGTCCAACCACCATTAATAGTGGACGAGGTGCTGAATTTGAAGGTGCTGTTATTGCTTTGTTCCATTTGCTGATAACTCGAACAGACAAGGTCCGCGCTCTTCGTGAGGCATTTTATCGGCAAAATCTTCCAAATGTGACAAATCTGCTTGCTACAGTCTTGATCTTCCTCATTGTTATCTACTTCCAAGGATTCCGTGTTGTGTTGCCTGTGAGGTCAAAAAATGCTCGAGGACAGCAGGGTTCATATCCTATCAAGCTTTTCTACACATCCAACATGCCCATTATTCTGCAATCAGCTCTTGTATCTAACCTGTACTTCATCTCCCAGGTACTGGGTTCATATTTGGTTGTTGAAGTTTGATTGATCTGCTAGTTACTAACCCATTTTTTTCTCCAGTTATTGCACAGGAAATATAGTGGAAATTTCTTTGTGGATCTTTTGGGTAAATGGAAGGAATCAGAATATGGTGGTCAGTCAGCTCCTGTTGGTGGCCTTGCATATTATATTACTGCACCATCAAGGTGATTATGTTAATTTCATGTTTAAAGCTGCCACCTCTGTATATCCCTCTCTTACATGCACTGAATTGCTGGTGTTAGCCGTTACAGATCTAGGATATACGTCAACAAGCCAGTGCTTACATGTGTACTCAGATCCATTATTTTTGGTCTTTTTAACTGCATCTTTTTGTGATAATTTGCTTCTCTAACTTCAAATACATCTCTCTGTGGGAAGATTTTTTTAACATTTTCCTTTTTTTCATTGCAGTTTGGCTGATATGGCTGCAAATCCATTCCATGCACTTTTCTATCTAGTATTTATGTTGTCAGCATGTGCTCTTTTCTCAAAAACTTGGATTGAAGTTTCTGGCTCCTCTGCCAAAGACGTGGCCAAGCAGCTCAAGGTAAACAACCTCATTATTCATTCATTTTCCGTTTTATGTTTTGAAGAAATTTCAATGTTATTGGTGGCAATTTTTTTCATAACAGATCTTATAGCACATCTTCAGCTTGTTTTGAATATGCTTCTTTATGCTGTCGCTTTTGCTTAGGGTTGACTTGTTTATTCTTCAACTAATCGTCAGTGTTTTTGCTGCTGCATTATGTGGGGTGTTGGCCTTATACTCTCTGCAATATCTTTTCATCTGATAATCGGGTTTTAAAACCATATAAAGTGCTGCTCTTCTGCTCTTTATTGTTTTTTTGAGTTTTGTTTCATATAGTATTGAGTTTCAGGCTTCAAACTTGCCATGTATCTATTTTTGTCTCTTATTTGAAAAGTTTTTTATCTCATGCGATCAGCATTAGTTTCTCATTATGGTATTAGTTTGTCTCGTCCTATCATCCCTAAATTTTTCTACTCAAGTTTCACTTTGTAAGGTGTGCTATATGAACATCCCATGTTATAGGCATACTTCTTTTATTGTGCAGGAACAACAAATGGTTATGCCCGGGCATAGGGAATCCAACTTACAGAAAGAGTTGAATCGCTACATACCAACAGCTGCAGCTTTTGGAGGGATGTGCATTGGTGCACTGACAGTGTTGGCAGATTTCATGGGTGCAATTGGTTCAGGCACAGGAATCCTTCTTGCAGTCACAATTATATATCAGTATTTTGAGACATTTGAGAAGGAAAGAGCAAGTGAACTTGGCTTCTTTGGTTTCTAAGTGTGTCTTCCCGATGAAGGATGGTGGTGCTCAGGAGCTCCCCTACAAATTTGGTGAGCTGAGAGATGAAAGTAGGCCATTTAGAGACCAAAGTTTTGAGCTAAAGATTAAGGGTAGTTCCTTCGAGATTGTTCTAAAATGCAGATATGCATCACCTTAAACTTAATGTCTGTTTTAATCTAAACACTGTAGTACTGAGTTTCTCGTTTTTTAAGACCACAAGTTGCTTCTTAAAATTTCCTGGTTATGGCTGGGGCTTGAAATTTTTCTCTGGTTATGGTACTTCCGAGGAATTCTGCTTCTGTTTATATCTGACGTGCATAACAGGAATTTCAGTGCCTCTGCTGAAAAAGCCTTGCCTGCACTGTCACGATTGAAATTTGTTCTCTCTACTGTCATTGACCTTAGACGAATGGTGTTTGAGGGAGATGAAAATTTTGATCTGCATTCATAAACCTAGGTTGAGAAATTGATGTCGTTTTTGTTAGGGCTAACGCGTATGCTATCTTGGGGTAGTTAAAAGAGCAAGATAGATTGCATTTTCTAAGAACCTCTCGAGTTGCTGCTGCATCTTTTGCAGATGAAAAAGATTGGACCAGAGCCTAGTCTGAATCCCAAATGGGCTTCAGTTAAGTGGGTGCCCGGGTCTGATTAGAGTTCGAGATTTTATAGGGCATGAACCCACATCTTATTTATAGACCCGAATCCCAAATGGGCTTAAGGAAAGTGGATGTCTGAGTCTGATTGGGATCGTGTTGCCCTAAAAAGCCTAAGCCTAATTCTGTTGGAAAATAGAACTAATTAAAACTTTTGAGTTCAGGTTAGATTGATATATGGGTCAGGTTGAGGAGTTATTTTTTACTTGACCGAACTATGGGCTTTGCAAGCTTGCACAAATTATAAAGCGAGTCGCGGGAATCGAATCCCAGACATATCCTCAAGAAGAATAGAAAGGCACCCAGAAGGTGTGGTATCGAAGCGTGTGAGTCTGATATCAAACTATTCAGCATAGGTCGTTAGCTAGTCAGCGCATCTGTTGTCCTCTCGATAGATGTGACGACGAGAGATTTTCATTTCTTCAGTAGAGCAGAGCATTAGCTAAGAAATTGACAAAGTGGTTTGTACCAAGAAAGTGACGAAGTTATGTGACAAAACCATTTACAGCAAGGATTACTGCTTTTCTATGCAGCCAAAATAAAAGGTGAGGATCAACGAAAAACTGATACAAAGGGGTTTACCATCCCGGAACTAACGAGTTGATCGGTAACATCAGACGATGAAAATCCAGGCACTTCGAGCTAGATTTAAATGATGAGATTGTTAGTTTCCTGTACAATCAGTAATCGGAATCTTATCGAATCACGTAGTAGCTCAACATATGTACTCGTTGTCTACTTACTTAGGTAGATTGCTTTATGAAATTAGCGGAGAGTTGATAGATAACAAAGCAAAAGTGTCCTCATGAAAAAAGTTGCAATCCATGCAAAGTCATCCATGTTGCAGTAGCCAAAACATTGTTACATATGCTCAACAGCAATCATGATATTCAACCTAAAATCTGTTCAAGGGAAGAACTGTGAAAAACAAACACTAAAAGATCACACTCCTTTTTGTATAACAGAACAAGCACACAAGAAGAAAACAGAAATTCTTGAAGCTGTCTGATGATGAGAACTTTTGACATACAGATCACATATTTGCATTGCAACCCTAAGATACAAATCATGAAATCGTATCACATCATCAAAGTAATGACATAAAGATGAATGTGGAACTAAGTCAATCATTGATTATAATAAAATTAGATCTCAAATGTCTGACAACTGACCAGTTCAGTTGACATAGTATTCTTAGTCGCAACAACAGTCCAGAAATGTTCATGGAAGCGATTGCCTGATGAAGAAGAAGAAGGAGATTCAATCTCAGCCTGCAGAACTTTGATCTTACAATTGTCATCTTTAGTGATTAAACAGAGCTTTCCGATTATACCCGCAAGTAAATAGGAAGATTCTGAATCAGCAAATTCATGAACAGGGGTGGATCCAACCACAACTTTCCAGGTATCCTCTTGACTGTCATATACTTTAATTCTGTCAGTATCATTGGAACTTAATGCATCTAACACATACAACTCACCATTGACCAGGGCAGTCAATTTCGTACCAGGTTTCTTTGAAGGCCAACCTTCACTAAAGCCAACTGGCATTTCAATCCATGAATTCAATTCCGGATCGTAAACCTCTCCTCCGATATCAATGCAAAAGGGCCAGCAATATAAACTCTGAGCCACAAATAACTTTCCTCTGTATGATGTTGCTCCTGAAGCAATAGGCTTGAATAGATCAGCGAGCGAGGCAGTCGGCAATAATTGAGCTTTCGAGCAAGGCATGTTTTTCATTTGAGACCATAAACCGGTATGAGGATCAAACACTTCAACGCTTTGCAGTGTGGTTACTGCACCACGACCTCCGGTGATCCCTCCAACAACATAAAGCTTGTTGTTTAGGATGGCTATCTTAGAAAAGGCTCTTCCGGTGGACATCGGTGTGAGCTCGGTCCAAGAGTTCAGTATTGTATCATACTGCCACACACGTCTGATGGCCGAAGATTTAGAAAATCCTCCTAGCACATATAGGCAACCATTAATAGCTCCAAGAGCACAACCAGAGAAGGGGATAGGATCAAAGGCATCCTTCTTTCCCAGCCATCCTCTCATTGCACACGAAATTCGGCTATTTGAACCAACCAAATTCCACATTCCAAGGCCACCAAAGCCTTTCTGAGGTTCATCTTCAAAAGCTCGACCGGGCAATTTCGGTAACCTTTGCCATCTTCCAGACAAAGGGTCCAAAGCATACAAGAACAACTCATTATCTTGACCCTTTGTGAGTATGTATAACCATTCCTCGGTTGTTCTAAGCTCCTTTCTGACATTGAAAAGTTGAGAGCTAACCAAAGCTTCCTTCCAGGATCTAGACACTAACTTCAATTTCAGGTAACATATCCTAGGAACTCGTGCGAGGATTTGAAGTGATAATTCATCTGGAAGGCACGGAATCAACTGAGAGTTTCCCTCACAAGTAAGTAACGACTTATGTCTCTTGTAAGTTTGGCTTTTTGATGCATCAAAATCCTCTTTAGACGTTGGAAGATTACTGCTAAACGTCGAACCCATTAATCAATCTCAGACGTCCTCTACAAAACCAAGTTAAATGAACAGATTATCTCAAAGAGAATCACTAGGACAAGTCAATTCACGTAAGACAGCCCCAAAAACGAAGCAATTAGCAAACCCCATGGAGAAGATGGGAGGAAAACTCAAGACTTGAAAGAGCAACAGTTAATTAAGAGGAAAATATGATTGAAAACAAGAACACTAATGGTCAGTCAACGGATGCTCCAAAGTTGCGAAATAAGAGAGGAGATACCTTAGAACTCGGGTTGGTTGACGAGAAAGTTTACTGCGAGAGCATCCCAATGATTGCGCAAATGAGGTCTTACATCAAATCTGTTACGTTACGTCTAGAGTCTCTCTTTCTCTATATTCATATTTACGTTCGTTGGAGCAAGCTGTAAACCACTTGATCTGACACGTATCTGTATGTAGATGTCACGTAGGAATGTCAAAATCAGCTAACCTATTTTGATTCGAGTTGACTATTACCAGTGAGCTATGGATTGATCATGGTCCATTCGGATGAGCCATGGGCTAAAATTGGGCGAACGACTAGTCGACTCGGCTTGATTATTATTTTCAAAACTACACTGTTTTATTAGGTCAAAGTTGGGCAAGTCATTGGCTGACTCTATCCGACTATTAATTTCAAAAAGAAATAATTTTGGACTTTTTTATTAAAAAAACAAATGATAATTCAGGCTGATTTGACCCACCTATGATCCGTTGGGCCATAGCTTGGATCATAGACTGACCCATCTTTACTCGCCAAGCCACGGGCCAAGCGTCCCTAATCTCACGTAAACACGTGAATGAGATTTAATAAGATAAGATTATAATTGATTAATCCAAATAGAAGGTACGATACTTATAAGGATATCTAAAAACAAATTATTTTTAGATAAAACACTCAAAAATACTAACATTTTTATTAAAAATAAACAAATCGTCTTATTTTACATGTGAACTAAATAAATATTATTAATATAATGAATTAAATTAAACTTTAATTTTAATTTTAACTTTAAATCAAATTAATTAAATTAAATTAAAATTAATAAAAAACATAGTTAAGAACTAAATTAATCACTCTTATAAACAACATTTAATTAACACATGAATTTTACTATTATTTTTAATAAAAATAAAAATATAAAAATCTCATTTCTCTTTCTCCCAATTTCTTGTTGTTTTCTTTTTTATTTACATCATCATAACTTCTAGCTAATTTTTCTTTTCTTTTTTAATTATATTATCACAACTTCTAGCTATTTTATCAACTAATTCCTATAACTTTCTGTATATGTCCAAATTCTTTTATTAAAGCTTTACCTCTTTATAAATAAAAATCATTCCTATAATTTTTATTAAAAGAAAAACTTTGTCACAAAGAGTATCATTACCACTAATATCACATATGAAAAATATTATTCCTTGTTAAACAATAAGAATACCAAGTAATGGTCCTATAAAAATTCACTTTTGTTCTATTATTTAAATAAGTGTTTTACTTTTAAAATAGCAAAATAATAATTAAAAAATCAGTTCAACGTCTCCCTCCTCTTGTAATTCTTATATAACACAAAGGTCTCGTTTTGTCATCAACAGTGAAAGAATCAAAATAAAAAAATAAGAATGAAAGTAAGAATCGAAATAGGTTCATAAATGAAATTACTGATTATACATATTTTGTATAGAATTATTATAAATGAGATTATAAAAATTGATATTTATAACAGCATTTGGTATTAAATATTAAGAATGGTAATAACAAATTTTTTCTTATGTTTGATTATTACATAGTTGATTTTGTAAATAATTAATTAAAATATATTATATTATTATTAATTAATAAAAATTTTGTAAATAAATAATTAATAATATTTTTAATGATTTAACAAATTATTAAATTTTAAATAATTGTGTATGATTTATTGATTTTTCTTATAAGAATAGAATAAAAAAACTATAATAAACGAATAGAGAATTTCACTTAACATGAAAAACACAAAAAATTAGTTTCAATTACCCATATTTATTTATCATTCCTCATACCTTTAGAATAAAAATTTAAGATTATTTAAATTTTATTCCAAACATGTCAACCCTTATTTTACTTATTACTAACAACCAAACAACCAAAAATTAAAGAATATAAGTTATATACCCATTTTCACGTCTTCATTCCTAAATGTACCCAAAAGCTTAAAAGGATAAAGTAGTGAAGAAGAACATGGACTAAAATCAATTGAAAATATCAAACTACAATTTTGTAACAAATTAATTTCTAAAATAAATGAATGAATATTGTCTGCATTTTCCAACATTATTGCCCTTTGTCAAATAATAAGCTTGTGGTTTTACATTTTCCAGGAGTAACTCAACAGCCATCCTTGACAAATGAAATGAAACAAAGGTACAATTTGAATCACCAGTGTTGGCCAATTCCTTCCAATTGAAAAGGAAGGGAATATTATATACAGAGCAGTTACTGAAAAGCTAGCCTCATTCTGAAGCCAAGAAGAAAGGTGAAAGACGTAAATCTCACCATCCCTTCTCTTGCAATATCCCCATGGTGAAGTCGATTCGATGCGAGTTTCCCAGCAAAATACAGATCAACACCAGCCAGTCCTCTAACCAACGTAAGCATCAAATCTGATAACGTGCAAAAGAATATGTCAATCTTGAGGTCTCAGTGCCTCTTGTCGTCTTAGAGGGACGTCTTCCGAACAAAATCCGTCCTCCTCTGAATGCTTAGGAAGTCTTACCGGCAAGGTCATTGAACCTAAAGTTGAACTCAAACTTCAGAATGCAAATAAATACTAATACTAGATATGTCATAACAAGAAAAGTTAAGGGGCATGCCTGCAGCCATATCCTTTGTCTTGTGAAGAAGAAAAGTTCCGGACAGTATAGTAACAAAGCCACACATTTCCGTGACAATTTGAGTTGGACTCTGTCGATCCCAATCCTGGTAAAAAGAAATTCAAATGTCAACACTTACTACTCGATATGAATCGACAATGACAAATCAATGGCATAAAAAATAGACAAAAACACTCATTTTCTTCTACTTTGCGCAACATTTCACTCAACATTCTGACAACCGTCTTCTATTAATCACATTGATTCATTCCATCTATTACCAATACAAAAGAGGCAAAATATTGAATAGAAAAGAAGAATTAAGCATTTAATTACCAATCAGCATAAACAAGATTCATGCCGGTAATAACTACAATTCCCTAGATCAACAATCTAGACTGATCCTTCCCCAAATGGACTCAATTGTCCTCAAAAGTTCTATATGATTACCTACTCCAACAAAAACAAAGAAACAGAGATTGCAGGTAAATATACCTTGAACATTATAATACTAGCCAAAATGGTTAGTGACGTAAACATCACATAGTATATGGGTGATACAACAGCCGTATTGAAAGTATCAAGTGCCTGCAGTGCAAAAGCAAAAAACCAAAATAACATTAAAGACTATAGCATCAAACAAAAAAAAACGGAAAGCTTCACAACAGATTATTAAATCAAGTAACTGAGAACCTTGAAAAATACCAAGTTCTCAGTATCGAATGCTTGTGAATGTCAGATGGTCAGGGGATACATGGGAAAGAGGGTTACAAATTAACGAATGTCTAGAAGGTGGGGAGAAAAACGCTGACACTTATAATCTTAGAGAAACTCAAAGAAGAAGTTGAAGCTCCTAACAACTGCAAATGAGATCATGCCTTCATTTTAAGTCATAAGAAGAAAGAAAGACCAATATAATGTGCACTGAAACCTAGGACATTAAAATGCGAAAAGCAACTTCACCGCCACAACTCTGTATCTCTCAAGGTTACATAATGCAAAAATACCTGCAAATACCTCTTATTCCTAGCAGTAGTTAAAGAAGTAATGTTTCCCCAATTTTACTGGCTTTATACAACAATCAACTCAGTTTACTCATGTCATATTTTCATAATTGAAAAAGGGGCCAATTACTTTCGCAACAGATATGAAGTTAAAAAAAAAAGTGAAGCTACCTCAAGAATTCACAAAGACAAAAACCATCCACTTGAAGAAACATGAAAGCACATCAATGCATCATATAACATCACCAAAGAGAAGTTAGAGAAAATCAAATTAAGGGAATTCATGGATGACAAACCAAATAAAAAGACAAATTAAGAATTGATACAGCCACCGACTTTTCTCAAACATGATGCCAGACAAAAAAAAAGTTATAAGCAACAGAACCTAATAAAAAAGTCAAACCAACAAAAAGAACACAAATTCGTTACCTTGTTCAAATAATTCATTTGAGTAAGCACACAAGTAATTACAACTAAAGTGAAGGCCCATGTTTGCGGATATATCAGCTGATTCATCCCTGACAGTGTTAATTTCAATGCAATCCCAAGTGCTTTAACACTCATTACCTGTCAAAGCACAAGTTACAAACAAACTATCCACAAAGAGGAAGAATTAACTAAGTGATAAAGAACTGAAGAAGTAACCATTTTTTTATCATATACATACCGACAAAGACCCCACAAGAGAACAAACTCCAATGTAAACCATTATATGCGTCTGCCCGTAGTCAGGGATGAAGTGGAATATAAGAACAAATGCAGCTGTTATGACCAAAGCTGCATAAAACAGAAAAGCTGGAACAAAAGAAAAGATATAAAATAGGTCAGTCAGCTTCCTAATAATTTCCCTTTGCTTGGAAAAGTACAGAAGGGAAAATAATAAACATCATACAATACGTCATAGAAGAAAAAAGCTAAGACCAAAATATCGTACCAGGTTCTGTAGCAAGATCCCAAACTTCTCTCACAGATTCAATCTGACGTTCTTGAGGAGCATGCAAAACTATTGTTGTAGAACCCACAACACAAAGAACACAACCAAGAATGCCAAAAATATGTAGCTTCTCCCGCAAAATAATATGTGCAAGTACGGCACTGTATAAAGACAAGATGGTCAGAACTGGAGACCAGCACAGTAATCATAGACAAGTCAGTAACGTATCATGCCTGATAATAATGCTGAGAGCACCGAGCGGAGTGACCAATATAGCTGGTGCAAATGCATAGGCTGCAAAATTAGCAACCTCGCCAACAATCACTGTTGCAATGACCATGTGTATTAGAACAAAATCACCCACATGATGCTGATTAGAATCCTAATGGTAATTTGCTCAATATTAAGATCTGAATCAGTCATTTTATTAGATGACAAATAAATCAAATCTGAGGACGAATTTCGGTACATAGAAGAACAGAAAGAAAAGCTAACTAACCATATGTCGTAGGATGGTAAAAATACTTACTTGTGATCATGCCCACCCACCAAAGCGGTTCATATAAGTAAGAGTATCCTCCACTTCCTGCAAATTGAAACCCACATCCAAATTTGAGCAAATCGTCTTATTTCCCACATGAATTAATAAACCAAGCAAACAAACAGTGAAGATCGAAGTCCCTTAGAAAATGGGAAGAAGAGTACCAGCTCTAATGCCGGAAGCACCAGCCTTTTTCAAGCCCTTTTTCTTGACAATAAAGCTGGCACCTATAAACACGCTTGAAGACAGAGCCAATACTAATCCCTTTATATTATCAGACGACATGCCCTCCCTCCAGCTATGAGTCGCCATTTCCCCCCAATTACCCAAAAAAAAAAAAGTCCCTAATGCAATTCTCAATCAAGCTAATCACAAAGCCATGCGTTTTCCACCACAAATAAACACTGTTCCCACACGATTCTTTCAACCCAATCAACATACATTAGACGATTAAGCAATCTCTATCACATATCTCTTTATATCAATCTACTAAATGGATTGAATCTTGACTGAGTTTGAAATCGAAAGAGTGAGTAAAGAGAAATCAAAATCTAATCTACAATTATACATAAACAAAATAAAATTTTAATTGCAGAGAGAAAAAGTGGTTAGTGAGTTATTGCTTAGATCGAAAAGAGAGAGAGAGAGAGAGAGAGGTACTGACTCTTCTCCGACCCTTGCTTTGCTTGAGAAGACTCACTCGCTCGCTCTTTTTTTTTTTCCTTTTCCTTTTTTTAATTTAACAATCCCAAAAATAATAAAAATTGCATATTCGGTTCGACCTAATTCTGTTTTTATTTTTTAAAGTAGGAAATAAAAACTAACGTTATATTTTGTAATACAATATTGCTTTCATTATACTTTATCAAGCCTGGACAAGGCTAGGTCTAAGCAGCTGGAGCTCGAATTAGCCTGATAAAAATAGTAAAAATTATTTTATTTGATTTTATCAAATTCGGTTTGGTTTGCACATCAAAGTTTATATTTTTTGCTTCTAAATTTTGAGTTTTGAGTTAGTTTTAAGTTTAGGCTACTCGCCTTAATCCGATCGAAACCTAGACTTTTTAAATAAAGTAACGTAATTTTCATTTTTTAAATAAAAAATATATATTAAATTGAGTTTGAACCGAATTGAACCAGATCAAATCTGCTTGTACTTTGGGTCTAAAATCTCATACACAATCAAGTTTCGGGTCGAGCTTTCTTCAACACAAAATTTCAAGTTAAACTTAGGTCTAAGTGAGTTCGAACTCATCCCAACCCAATACCAAGCCTAACTAATTGAAAGCGCAATATATAAAATTAATCTTTTTAAAAGTCTCCTAACGTCATAATTTTTCTCTACTTTAAAAATATAAAAATATATAAATTGAATAGAATTACTACTTCATGATAAATTAATCTAAATTTTATTTAATATACAATTAATCAATTAAGATAAAGAATATTTTCAAGTTGAGATTTTCTTTTATGATTTTTATATATTGATCAAATTATTTTAAGTAAGCTCAAAACTATATTAAATTTTGATTCAAACACTCTTATTCAAGTTTAATAATTCCCAACAAATTATTTTAAACTAAAAAATTTATACAAATATTGTTTTGTTAATTTTTATTGATTTATTTCATGTTATTATCGTTTTAGTTAGTTAAAATAATATAATATTATTTTATCTAAATTAACTCAAATTAAATTATAAATTATGACACACATCATCATTTTTATCGTCATCGTCGTCATTATTTTTAAATTAATTATTTAAACTTAAATAATGTTATCAATTCATATCTTCAAATTAAATAATGTTATCAATTCATATCTTCAATTTTATCCCATATCACTTTCAATGTTTTTTTAATGAGTTACAATTTACAATTTGGATTCACAATATTACTAATTAGACCACTCCTTAAGAGTTACCGCATACATAAAAATAATTTTCGAAAAGGATAATAATGTATACTAAATTGATTTTATTTGATATAATTAATTTTTAATGCTTAGTTATTAAATGTAACCTAACTTAATTGATAAATTTGACTCGAATGAATTAAACTCAACTTATTTAATAATTAAAGATAATTATAATAAATTAATTATATGTACGAGACTTAATTTTTTTAATTCAAGAGAACGATTAATTTCATCAAAATTTATAATTTCTTATATTACTTGCAAGATACATTAAAATGTCTAATTTATGATAGGTCAATTAAATTAAATAAAAAATTTATAAGACATTTTCCAGATAGAAAAATCGCCAATGCACGTCTTTTCTGCACTGAGCACTCAGCAGCAAAGCAAATCAGTACAAAGAGTATCTTCCTTTTCTAGCCCCCACTTCACCTTTGCGGCGGCGGCGGCGGAGCAAGGCATTACCTATTGAAGCCCCGCTGCATTTATAGAGAGAGGAAATCCTAAAACGTAGGGTTTTGGATTTTGGTTCAATTAGAAAGGGAAGAGAGGCGTATAAGAAATTTTCCAAATAGAAAAATCGCCGATACATGTGCCAGCACTGAGCACGCAGCATATCAGTACAAAGTATCAATAAGTATATTCCTTTTCTACCCTCCACATCACCTTTGCGGCTGCGGCTGAGCAAGGTATTATATATTGAAGGCCCGCCGCATTTACAGAGAGAGGAAATCCCGCGACGTAGGGTTTTGGATTTTGGTTCAATTACAAAAGAAGAGAGGAGATGGCTTGGTCTTTGTCTTCTGTGACCCAACACTGCCAGCAGCAATGCTTCTCTCGCGCCTCTTCCTCTCTTTTCCCCACTCCGTCTTCGCATTTCAGAATCATCTCTCTCAGGCGTCCCTGTTTGTACCGGAGAGCAGGTGTTTCTGTTCTCTGTTTGTCGCAATCTCAAGTTACGGTTGTTAATGGCAGAACAAATGGTAAAGTGATTCGCCTAGGTTTGCCTAGTAAAGGACGTATGGCCGACGGCACTCTTGAGCTACTCAAGGTTTGCGGCTAATTGCGTTACCGGTCTTTTCAGATTTTTCGTTTTTACTTTTAGCTTTGCTTCGGTTCACTAGTGAAAAACGTCTGGTTGGTGGATTATGTATCTAGAGATGCAATGTTTCAGTTGGCTTGAATTTTATTATACTGGAGAGAGAGAGAAAGATGAGGTCAATGATATTCTTTTTGGTTGTTGAGAGTTCTCTTCTCTAACAAGTCACTTTTCTTGGAAAGTATATTTGGTTTATTCAATGTTTTTGTGATTTATTTTATTCTGATATTTACCTTTTTTTTTTTCTGTCTCTGAAGGATTGCCAATTGAATGTCAGGCAGGTTAATCCACGACAATATGTTGCCGAAATTCCACAGGTTTCTCTCTATTTTACACCACTTCTACTCAAAGTACTACCGAGAAAAACGTGATCCCTTTCTTTTTCTTTGATGCATCTGATAGCGATGGTGATAACTAACTTTTTTAAAAATTGGATTTTTGTCGAAAGAAGATACCTTTTTGTTGGGTTGAGGTCTTTAATGGTCTAGATGATGAAACGGTTGTTGTTTGATTTAAATGGACTACTGTGCTAAATTTCAACTTTCTTCGACCAAGTTAGCACTTTTCTTCTGTGATTCTGTCCAAAGATTAGCTTTGTCAAACTTTTCTTCAACCATATAAGTCTGGGGATCATCTTAAATTTACATGTCCTGGTTTCGGTGAATATGAGCAGAATTTGATGCGTTACACCTGCTTTTTGCTTAATTCCTATTCATGACTGTTTGCAGTTTTGCCCATTAATTGTGGTTTTTACTTCTGAAACTTACTTGAGAAGGTTGGTCATGTAGTCTACATTTAACATCTGGAGTGAGAATTTGAGCATCTTATTCCATACAATTTCATATGTTCTCCGTATATTTGTAGTGTCTTGTCATTATTACAAAATATTAGTGGAGAACAACATGTTAAATCACAAAGAATGAATGAAAGAAAATGTACTGTCTTCAAGGATCTACTGAATGTGATCACAGTTGGTTTGAACTTAAATCTGGAATTTGGAGTTATTCATAATTATTTGATAGCTGTGCATATTTATCTTCTTCTTCCTCTTTATGTATGTTTCTGATTTTAAATCATGCAAAAAATATTTATCCAAATTTAGGAAATATTCTTATTAGTAATTTACCTTGTGCTGAAAGAGCAATCGGTTCATTCCCTCACATCATTGGTTTTTTATTATGGTTACTGGTGAAATGATTATTTTTTCTGAGTTTGCAGTTTATCCAAAGATAAATCATTTGTTGGCTTTTTTTATGTTCTTTAGCTTTCCAATTTGGAGGTGTGGTTCCAGCGGCCCAAAGACATCGTAAAAAAGTTGGTGTCGGGAGATTTGGACCTCGGAATTGTCGGTTTTGATACAGTTAGTGAACATGGGCAGGTAAGCAGTAGCAGGAAACTGTTGAATGCTTCTCTGCGGCCCTCACTTGGATTTTCTGTATAATAAATTTGAGGTTTTATTGATACAAGTGGTGTATCTTCAGCTTTGCACAAGCTATTTGTTCTATAAGTCAAGTAGACTCTATTCATCATACTTCTCACGTAAAAGTACTTATGAATATTTCACTAGTTAAGAGTCATCCTTGGTAAATTGTCATTTTTCAAGTTCCCATGTTAAAGGTGCAACTGCTATATTTGTCTTGGATATGTCAGTCTTTGTTTTTCTCCAAGATACATTAGGGAAATGAAAATGGATGCTGTTTTTTATTTTTTCTTTCCAGTTCTTCCTTGTACTAATGTTACTTGTGAGATGGTAGCTTGAAAATGCGTTAGATATAAATTTAAAACATTACACCATGCAATTACAGAATGTTTTTACTTCTCCCTTAAAGTTATAAATAGCTAATTTTTCGAAGTTTCTCTAATTGTTGCTTACCTTTCAACAAAATCCAATAATATGATGGATTTGTAACTTTTGCTTCCAATTTGAAGCGAAGTTTTCAAACCGTCATTCTAGAAAAAGCTCGACTTTGGTAAGTTTCTATGTGCCCCTAGACTCTAAAAAGGAAGACTTCTCTTGTTAGTTGGAAGCTTAGGAATATCTGGTACAATCTGCTTTTATTTGCTACATTATGCTGAATCTGGTGTCACAAAATGAATGATGGTTGAGTTGCAGCGATAATAATGGCCTATCCAATGCATTCTTTCATTCTTTAAAAGAATGATCAAATAAGAAGCTATCCGCTCCATTTTTACCAGTTAATTGAATTCAACTTATCTATTGGATCATTCCAGAACTGTTTTTCTTCCAGGAGCTTGTATCTATTACTTCTTTTGGCTGAATATAGTAAAGGAATGACTGATAACTATAACTGCTCTTATCAGGGGAATGAGGATCTTATTATTGTTCATGAAGCTCTTGAATATGGGGATTGCCGTTTATCCCTTGCAGTAAGTTCTTGATTAATTTTATTTCGTTTTTGAGACAGTTGAGTTCTGATGTAATTTTGTTCACTATTTTTGCTGTCTTTCCTATACCCTTCAGATTCCCAAGTATGGAATTTTCGAAAATGTAACTTCTATAAGAGATCTAGCACAAATGCCTCATTGGACAGCTGAGAGACCTCTGCGAGTTGCCACTGGCTTCTCTTATGTATGATATGTATAATGTTTATGTCTACAGTGTTTGTTATTTTGGCACAATTTTAGTTTTTTTTTTTTTCCTTATTTTATGGGTTTCATTTGGGGCTTGTTTCTCTTTGACCTTTAAGCACAGCTTGGCCCTAAATTTATGGAAGAAAATGGATTGAAGCATGTAAAATTTTCAACTGCTGATGGAGCACTGGAAGCTGCTCCAGCGGTGAGAATAAAGTTTTACCACTATGTTATTCAATCCTTCTGTTTGTGACTATACATTCCCATCTCAAGGCTTTCTTTGGTTCCCTTGTTAGAAGTGTCAATATCCTTAATATGAGTTTGGCAACTACTATTAGTTATTTAGACATCGTCTTACTTTGTGATTATCATACTACGTTTGTAAAATATTTGCTGGTCTTTCTTCTTAATTTAGATGGGCATAGCTGATGCTATCATGGACCTTGTGGGTAGTGGAACAACACTGAAAGAAAACAACTTGAAAGAAATTGAAGGAGGGGTGGTATTGGAGAGCCAGGTAAGCTATTAACGCGGACATTATCAAGCATTTCATCATGTAGTCTGCTCTTAAACAGCTGGTTTAATTCATGGCTTGAAAAGATTTTATTGCGTGTTTTTTTCAGGCTGTTCTTGTTGCAAGCAGGAAGGCATTGATTCAGAGGAAAGACGTCCAGTATGCAACCCATGAGATTCTTGAAAGATTGGAAGCACATTTGAGAGCAGTTGGTCAGTTCATGGTACGCATATTACTGTGCCCCGTCCATCTTTTTCTTTTCCTCTTTGAGTTTTTACAGTCCTAATACTTTCATTCCAGGTGATTGCAAACATGAGAGGAAGTTCTGCTGAGGGAGTTGCTGAGAAAGTACTAAACCAGCCATCCTTGTCTGGATTACAGGTGAGGTTTGAGATGACATATTTTCTCATTTGTCTCAATTTTTGTTTGGAGAATTAGAAAAGGCATTAACTTGCAACTTTTATGTGTAAGTCTGGCATGAACACTGTTAAAGGTCCTTGTTTTCCTGCACTTGAGCCCATAAAGTATCTATACATCTAAACTCTCCTTTTCGCTACATCATCAAAAACAGCTAAAGACTCTGAGGTATTGCTATAGGATTTTAGTTTAATCACCTATTTGTAAAACACAGATTACTGAGAGTCTTACCTCTCTGCCAATTAAATTGCTTGATGCTTTTTTAACGTTAAGCTCTTGAATATGTTTCATGGTGCAGGGACCTACTGTAAGTCCAGTTTTTTGTAAACGTGATGGGAAGGATTCAGTGGATTATTATGCCATAGTCATTGTTGTTCCAAAAAAGAGACTCTACGAATCTGTGAAACAACTGAGACTGGTGAGTCCTAAATTTTATCTTCCACATGCCCTTTGCCTCTTAAGACATGAAAGGAGCCCCCTTCATTTCATTTCTATTTATGTTATATTTCTAACGTCCACATATCTACATGCAAATTATTGTTATTTTGCTTGAGCTTCTTAAACTTACAAATAATGAGACGACGCAATTTTGAGTAGTTAAACTAAAATAACATCGTTTTCAGAAGATGTTTGGGGCGTTGGTCCTTTCAGGTAAGCTCTCCAGGCCTGAGCTCATCTCCAAGTTAGGTTAACCTGAGTTTGGCCTGTTGACTTCAGACTTAATAGTACCATTTATGTCATTATTGCTTTTGTTTGTTATCCATATGAGGGATTACTTTTCGTTGATCCATTCCTCAAGAATCTAATATGGTTTGATGCAGATTGGAGGCAGCGGAGTTCTAGTCTCCCCATTGACATATATCTTTGAAGAAGAGACTCCAAGATGGCGCGAACTTTGCTCAAAACTCGGGCTTTAATTTTTTCCATTGCTCACTTTTCTTTGAACATTTAGTTATCGATCAATTCTTGAGAATTGATGACCTTTTGTGATATGAACTGAATTATCGGTGTTTTTTCCTTTACTTTCGTCATCTCTTCTATTGTTAACAGGACATTAAACTTAGGGTCAACCTTTTGAGAAAAGACGAAGTTTAGTTTATTGATGTTGTATAATGAACACAAATGTATGGCATAATTTTTTTTATGTTGGTTTTAAACAATTTGGGTTATTTAAAGATGCTGATTTTTTAGTCTAAATTTTTTAAATAACTAATCATTGAACCTTTATACGAGTAATGTGTTCTTAAATAGTCATAAAATAGAGGCATTTAAGTTATCAAAATATGGGAAATGCGATATCAACCGCCTCTTAAAAATAAAATAAAAAGTGAATTATTAATATTATGAATTGTAAGTTCTTTTATAAAAAGTACATTTAAAAATTACGGGATGATTAATTTTAAAGTATTCATCTTTTTTAGATTTTTTAAATTTAGTGTCTAAGTTTAAAAAATTTTCAATTGAAAGACTAATCTTTTACAACTATGACAATTTAATTTAAAATGAATTTATGTAACATTGATAAAATATCATATCATTAAAAATAATTAAATTGTTGAGATTTTAAAATGTTAATCATTCAATTAAAAATTTCAAAACTTTAGTCGCTTAATTAAAAAATTAGACTTCTTTAATATTCTTTTAAAACTTTAACAATTTAATTTAAAACATTAGTTTCTGCTGATATAATTAATAGATAGACATTTACGTAATATTTAGTGAAATATCTTATCATCAAAAATAATATTTTGAATTGAATTGTTGAGATTTTAAAATGTTGGTTATTTAATTAAAAACATAGAAATTTAGGCACTTAATTAAAAAATCTTTAAAAAATAAACATTTTTTAATAACATATTCTAAAATTATACTATTTTGTTAATTAGTATTAGAATTTTATTTTTTTCTTTTCAAAATAAAGCTTATTTTAGTTACTATAGCTTCCCAAATGCTACTAATTTTCAATAGCAAAACGGTGGCTTTTTGTCCAACACATATCTTTCAAGTTTGGATGACTATAAATGAAATCAGTTGTACACACTAGAAGATTGACCCGTGCAATGCAGCTCAAAAAATTATTAATAGTTAATAGCAACATGTTATTTTTATTAATCTAATTGGATTAAGTACTGCTTGATTTTAAATTATTAATTTGTTGAATGATTTATTTAAAATACTTTATAGGTAATTGTTCTTTTTCACAATTTATTATGCATTATACTAATAAGATAAAAAGATATATATTTCTTTTATAATTTGAAAAAAAATAACTTTTAAAATTATAGCAAAAATACTAGCAAAAATACTTTTTAATTTTCAAAATAAATAGGAGATGCATATGGTATGAACATTAAACACAAACTAATTAAATGTCATTAATATGACGACCTAACTTAACTTTTAAATTCAACTCCAGTAGATTAAATTCAACTTAATTTAGTAATTAAAGATAATTATACTAAATTACTTATTTGTGTTGGATTTAATTATTTTTATTCAAGTTTAAGAGTTGTGGTAAGTTGTTATATGAATAGTATTTGATTAGTCTATGTCTTACTTTGAAATTATATATATTCTGTCATTATATTTTTCAAAATATAAAAGAAGGGGTTGTTTTGAATAACTGAAAGTTAGGAGTTTTTTTCGTAAATTTCAAAAATCAATGAATTTTTTAAATTAAATGAAAAATTTATTCCTTTTATCATTAAATAAATGGTGTTGTTAATAAAAAGTTATTTTCATCAATTAAATATAATAATAATAATAATTATTATTATCTTTATGTAAGTTATTTAGAACAATCTCTCACTAGTTAAGGGTAAAATTGTGTTATTACTAAACATTCAGACTCACGCTTTAGCAAGATTTTTATTGAGTATTATTGTTGTTGTAGGGTTATTATCTTTATTATCTTTTATTGTTTGACAAGAGAGAAGAATTTATAATTAGCTTGAAAAAACGATTAATTTCATTAAATTTTTTAATTTCTTATATTACTTGCAAAATACATTAAAATGTCTAATTTATGATAGGTCAATTTTATTAAATAAAAAATTTATAAGACATTTTTCAAAAAAAAAATCACCGATACAAGTGTCTCTATGTGCACTCAGCACTCAGCGCCAAAGCAAAACAAATCAGTACAGAGTATCAATGAGTATCTCCTCCCATTCACCTTGGCGGCGGCGGCGGCAGAGCAAGGCATTATATATTGAAGCCCCACCACAATTATAGAGAGGAAATCCCACAACGTAGGGTTTTGGATTTTGGTTCAATTACAAAAGAAGAGAGGCTGTTAAGCCCAACGAATCCGCAGATTCACGACAAATGAACACAGTTCCAGCACAGCAATTCATTACAGCACTCTAGAAGAAAACAATGTAAATACCACATCTTTTTCATTTCGTGATTCTGTACAATTTTTGTCAGAAGTTTGTTGTAAGTTGTTAAAGAATTTGTTACAACAACCCTCACATAGAAATGTATATTGTATATACAGATGACAGCTGTGCATATTTATCTTCTTCTTCCTCTTTATGTATATTTCTGATTTTAAATCATGCAAAAAATATTTATCCAAAGTAAGGAAATATTCTTGTTAGTAATTTACCTTGTGCTGAAAGAGCAATCGGTTCATTCCCTCGCATCATTGGTTTGTTATTATGGTTACAGGTGACATGATATTTTTTCTGAGTTTGCAGTCATTTGTTGGCTTTTTTGTTCTTTAGCTTTCCAATTTGGAGATGTGGTTCCAGCAGCCCAAGGACATCGTAGAAAAGTTGGCGTCAGGAGATTTGGACCTCGGAATTGTCGGTTTTGATACAGTTAGTGAACATGGGCAGGTAAGCAGTAGCAGGAAACTGTTGAATGCTTCTCTGCGACCCTCACTTGGATTTTCTGTATAATAAATTTGAGGTTTTATTGATACAAGTGGAGTAGCTTCAGCTTTGCACAAGCTAGCCATCCGCTCTATTGTTACCGTTTAATTGAATTCAAGTTATCTGTTGGATCATTCCAGAACTGTTTTTCTTCCTGGAGCTTGTATCTATTACTTCTTTTGGCTGAATATATTAAAGGAATGACTGATATCTAAAACTGCTCTTATCAGGGGAATGAGGATCTTATTATTGTTCATGATGCTCTTGAATATGGGGATTGCCGTTTATCCCTTACAGTAAGTTCTTGATTAACTTTATTTCGTTTTCGATGCAGCTGAGTTCTGATGCAATTTTGTTCACTATTTTTGCTGTCTTTCCTATACCCTTCAGATTCCCAAGTATGGAATTTTCGAAAATGTAACCTCTATAAGAGATCTAGCACAAATGCCTCAATGGACGGCTGAGAGGCCTCTGCGAGTTGCTACTGGCTTCTCTTCCGTATGATATGTATAATGTTTATGTCTACAGTGTTTGTTATTTTGGCACAATTCTAGTTTTTTTTTTTCCTTATTTCATTGGGTTTCATTTGGGACTTGTTTCGCTTTGACCTTTAAGCACAGCTTGGCTCTAAATTTATGGAAGAAAATGGATTGAAGCATGTAAAATTTTCAACTGCTGATGGAGCACTGGAAGCTGCTCCAGCGGTGAGAATAGAGTTTTACCACTATGTTATTCAATCCTTCTGTTTGTTACCATACATTCCTATCTCAAGGCTTTCTTTGGTTCCCTTGTTAGAAGTATCAATATCCTTAATATGAATTTGGCAGCTACTATTAGTTGTTTAGACATCATCTTACTTTGTGATTATCATACGACGTTTGTAAAAGATTTGCTGGTCTTTCTTCTTTATTTAGATGGGCATAGCTGATGCTATCATGGACCTTGTGAGTAGTGGAACAACACTGAAAGAAAACATCTAGAAAGAAATTGCAGGAGGAGTGGTATTGGAGAGCCAGGTAAGCTATTAACGCGGACATTATCAAGCATTTCATCATGTAGGCTGCTCTTAAACAGCTGGTTTAATTCATGGCTTGAAAACATTTTATTGTGTGTATTTTTCAAGTTGTTCTTCCTGCAAGCAGGAAGGCATTGATCCATAGGAAAGGCGTTCTGGATGCAACCCATGAGATTCTTGAAAGGTTGGAAGCACATTTGAGAACAGTTGGTCAATGCACGGTATGCTTATTACTATGCCCTGTCCATCCTTTTTTTCCTCTTTTGATTTCTACAGTCTTAATACTTTCATTCCAAGTGACTGCAAACTTGAGAGGAAATTCTGCCAAGGAAGTTACTGAGTGAGTACTAAGTTAGCGTTCCTTGTCTGGATTACAGGTGAGACTTGAGATGACATATTTTTTTATTTGTCTTGGTTTTTGTTTGGGAAATTAGAAAAGACATTAACACTCAACTTTTATGTGTAAGTCTGGCATGAACATTATTAAAGGTCCTTATTTTTCTGCACTTGAGCCCATAAAGTATCTATACATCTAAAATCTCATTTTTTTTATATCATCAGAAATAACCAAAGACCTTGAAGTGTTGCTATAGGATTTTAGTTTAATCACCTACTCGTAAAATACAAATTACTGAGAATCTGACCTCTTTGCCAATTAAATTGCTTGATGATTTTCAATGTTAAGTTCTTGAATATGCTTTATAGTGCGGGGACATACTGTAAGTCCAGTTTTCTGCAAACGTGATGGGAAAGTTTCACCAGAATATTACGCCATAGTTATTTATGTTCCAAAAAAGGCACTATACAAATTTGTACAACAACTAAAGCGGTGAGTCCTAAATTTTATCTTCCACATCTCTTTTTTCTCTCAAGACGTGAAAGGAGCTCTCTTTATTTCATTTCTGTTCATGTTGTACTTCTAATGTTCAGATATCTACATTCAAGTTATTGTTATTTTGCTCAGAATTCCTTGAACTTACAAATAATGAGACGATGCAGTTTTGAGTAGTTAGACTAAGCTAACATCGTTTTAAGAAAATGTTTGGGCCAGTGGTCCTTTCAGGCTATCTCTCCAGGCTCAAGCTTATCTCCAAGTTAGATTAATCCGAATTTCGCCAGTTGACTTCAGACTTGATTAGACTATTTATGTTATCCTATTTTTGCTTGGTATTCAATAAACGAAATGTTCAAAGAGATGTGAGCAATGGAGAAAATTAAAGCCCGAATTTTGAGAGAAGTTGGCGCCACCTTGGAGCCTCTTCTTCAAAGATATATGTCTCTGGGGAGACTAGAACTCTGCTACCTCCAATCTGTATCAAACCATAGTAGATTCTTCAAGAATGGGTCAAGGAAAAGTAATCCCTCATATGGATGCCAAGCAAAAGCAGGGATGACATAAATGGTCCTATAAAAAGAGTAGTCCTCAGAGCTGTATACCAAGCTCGAGGAGCCTGTCGAAGCCCATAAATAGCTTTTCTCAATTGACACACATGATCAGGCTTATTGACATCTTTAAACCCTGGAGACTGCATCATATAAATAGTTTCTGTGAGAGTTCCATGTAAAAAGGCATTGTTAATGTCCATTTGTCTCAAGGGCCACCCATTCATCATAGCTATAGTCAAAATACATCGAATAGTAACTGGCCTAACAACAGGACTGAAGGTTTCCTTATAGTCGAGCCCCGGTCTTTGGTTATAGTCTTTTGCCACAAGCTTGGACTTAAATTTATCTACTGAACCATCGACTTTACGTTTTACTCTAAACACCCATTTACAACCCACGGGTGTACAGTTTCGGGGTGGTGGAACTAAATCCCAAGTTCCATGTTTCATCAAGGCAGTGAGCTCAGTGGACATGGCACGCCACTACACTACTGCCCTTCACACCCCACAACAAAATGGAGTCTCTGAATGACTTCATCGCCACGTTGTTGAAACTGGCCTTAATACCGTCATCTCCTTCGCTGTCTTCCATGGCCGAACATCAGAGCTCACTGTTGACAGCACTGTCTATGGTTTTCTGTGGCTAGGTCGTCCTGATCTTCCGATTCAATGGTAATGGAAGGAGTCTTCATAAGGGAGTTTAAGCTGCATTTATCTTCTACCCATTTAATTATTTAGTGATTCTTAGGTCTTAGAATAGATATTTAATTATTTTGGAGTTATGTATTGATTATATCTTTGTCTTGGAAGATTTTTGTGGTTGGATTATTGTTTAACAACTGATATTGTGCTAGTTATGACTTAATTTCATTACTTTGTTTTGGGTCAAGATTTTGTATTGAAATTTTAGTGAATATTTATTGACTATTCAAGGTGGCTTGAATTATTGGATCATTATATCTGTTGCTATCTTTAATTCTGCTTTATTAATTATTGAGTAATAATTGAGCATTGAGTTTTAGTATCCTTAGTTCTATTTTACTATTCTTGTGGCAATTAGTAGATTGGGACATTGGAAAATATTTTGTGACGATTTGAGGTGGCTCGATTGTTGGATTAAAAGCTTAGTTATAAGTTTTGGTTATTACTTTTAACTCCCATATCTGTTTAAGTGACGATTGCCTATGCTATTGAATTGGAGGATTGTTTTTATCATTGTTATTCACTTGCGTTTTTCATTCCATTCACTTGCTATCATTCCATATCACTCATTTTAAATTAAAAATACCAAAAACAAGTCCTTCATGTTTATTTTAATTCATTGCAATTTTAATGATAGTTAATCAAATCAAATCCCATTCTATAGTTTTGGTTGCATTGCATTTAGTTATTTAGGAATTTAATTTTATTTTCGGCTTCTTAAAGAGAACGACCCGAGGTTGCACTATATGTAATCCTTCGTTAAATTTTGAAGTAAGCCCAAGATGACATCGGACTTTGCTTGTTTCATCTCATCATTAACTAATCATTGCTATTTATAATCATAGTTTTGGATCCAAATGGAAGGATTAGGGTAAAAGAGAGGAGAAGACATGAGAGAGGCGTTGCTGCTGGTAATGTTGGTTCACAGAAGACAAAGACAAAGCCATAGTGAACGATTTTCGGTGAATCTCGAAGAAGATGAACAATTGTGGGATGAAAACTCAAAAACTCTTTTCGTATTGAATCAACACAAATGTAATGTTTACAACGCTTTACATATATACAAGAATACAAGAAGAATTGTATCTAGAAGCTGATAAAGAAACGTGAAAAGAAAAAAGAAGAAAAACTACTTCTAACAACCTTGCTGACATGACATAACTAACTTGTAAATAAAGCTTTCTAAGTAATTACTAACTATCTAAAACAGCTGTATTGATTACAAACAAAACATCTTTAATCTAGACTGTTGAACATCATCAGCACTATGATCATCCTGCATCATCGCTTGAGTCTGAACAGTTAAATATTACAAGTTGTTGCGCTTCCTGACTTCAGAAAGTTAATAACAAATTAAAACTGTCCAAGAAGCTTAGATAGTTTAGTGGTAAAATTTGTCTTAAACTTCGTGGGTGGTTTAGTTTGTACTATATCCATTGCATTTTGATTGCTTGCATGCGCCTAGATACCATTAGAAGCAAACACAACAAATTGATAATGTACCTGCAACTGGTGCACCGAGATTGCTGATTTACCTCTCACATTGACCTTTTGAAAGTTACGGGAGCCGAAAAACATATAAAGGCTCCATTTTGAGTTCAGCATTTTTCACATATACATCACCAATGAATCTGGAAACCTAGAAGTAGAAAGAATTATTTTAATATGCAAGTGATTTTCTCTATAAGCCTGAAAGTTGAAAGGATTATTTTATATGTTTAGATAGTTTAGTGGTAAAATCTGTCTTAAACTTCGTGGGTGGTTTGGATATAGTACAAATTAAACCACCCACGAAGTTTAAGACAGATT
>JANZXR010000171.1:1443389-1463958 GCA_027575705.1 Erythroxylum echinodendron | reverse complement strand
TAGCACATTTATCGTTGTCATTTTTCTGATCTTGGAGAACAATCAATACAAAGGATATTTCCACTATCCTGGTGTCTGTCATTTCTGTGTTTTCTGTGTTAGTATTGTGTGCTCTTGCTGTGGTATATAGAACATCTGCAGGTTCTATCAGTATCTTGAGGTGATCTTACAGTCTTATAGATGCTTTGGCATTTGTAGGTTTAGAATGCCCTGTTCTACTTAGCTACTATTCTGATGCAGGTTTCGTAACAAGGCTGCAAAATAACTTTATACAAATAATATCTATTAATAATAACAAGTGATATGAATTAGGTTGTTGGACTTTCACTACTTTTCATGATACCCTTCTCTGAATTGTAAGCTTCATGGTATTTTGGAAACCAATTTCGTTTTGCCTTCATCATAGGTCCATTTATACATATTGAGTCATCTTATGATGTCAATATTAATTTACATTTTAAGAATATAACATTTATTTGTTTCTGTATTTCTGATTCACTTCTGTTCTACTAAGCCTTCATACTTAGGTTGTTTGTATGATTCTCTGACCTGAAGCTTGACTTGTATGCAGCTAGTTAGTCATTGGTCTTTTCTCTTTATGGCTGCCTTAGAAATTTGTTCTTGGAAAAAAAAAAACTAGTTTATTGGTGAGTCATTATTTTGATTTGTGGTTCGAATTAAGCTCTTTTTAAGGAGTGGTGGACAACAAGTAAATGCATAGGTCATGTTGGGTTGCAACAAATAGGTATGATGGAAAAGAAATAAGGTTAGAAGAAGAAGAAGAAGAGGAAGCGGAAGAATGTCGATAAAGGAGCTTCTGATAATGTGTTGCTTTGAACTAATTTACAAGATCTTTCCAAGTTTCTTTTCTTGTCGCAAGAATTGCAAATGATTTAGCAAATTTATGTATTGTTATCATGAATCAACATCCCATGTAATATTGGTACTTAAATATGACCCTGTTTCTGAAATTAGTTTAGTTTTGTAGATCCCTTTGATTTGATCATATTGGAAACCAATATTGTTGCCAGAGTTCTATAATACAGTTTATTTTTAAGTCTCAAACCAAGCAAATTGAAGTTTTCTGTTAAAATATTGTATTGGTGATTTAAAAAGTGTAGGTGGAGAGGATGCAGTGGACTGGGAGGAGTTTCTAGTGATATGTGGTCATTACACATTTTGCTCATCATGTTTCTATTTTTTTACCTTGCATTAACAGATACTGTTAAAGGTTGAGCCCCTCTAGAAATTATTCTACTATTGCGATGGTTCTTCAGTTTCGAGTTCTACTCAACAGTTGTGATTGTTTGATTAGAACGATTTATGTATCAAGGATTATGCTTTTTTTATTAACCAAGACATTCTTTCAGTATGGGCACCAATGGATTAGTAATATTCATACACTTGTCTGACTTAATTGTAATAATTGCTTGGTCTGAAAGACAAACATGTTGAACGTGATAACTCCTTGCTGAATTCTAGTTGTTTTCTCAACTCTTCTACGATATTGAGTTTCTAGTGAATATGCTTTATCTTAATGAATTTCCAAATCATTTTATGGATCAAATTCTTTTGAACTGGAATGTATCTTGAAATAAGAACTGATTGAATCTTGATTCCATGTATCCCCTGAGTCAATAACTAAGTTTAAGCTCTATCAATATTGCTTTCTTCTTTTTGTTTTGAATTTCGGAACCTATCGCCGTATACCTGAAACGCTGACTGTCTCAACCAAGGCGTGAACCTTGGTGGAGCGGTAGTATTGATAGTCAACCATGGTTTAACCTCTATTAATATCACTTTCTTCTTTGATGTTCTTTACATTGGATAATAATTTTGATGATCATAGCAGCTAAAATCTTGTTGCTGATGTTGCAGCTTGAAGATAATGTGTGGGATGAATTTAGCGGGACTGATGATCATATAGTACCTCATCCGGGTAATGGATTGGGTCAAGTTGGAGTTCAGGTTGAGAGCCGTAAGAAACCTCGACATGAAGTAGTTGGTGGTGTCAATCATTCTCATGATGGAACTAAATGTAGTAATCATAGAAAAGAAGCTAGCTCATCTACTGTAACACAGAAGGATAAAATGTTAGAAAAGAGCTCGTGGTCAGAAACCCCTGATGGTGTGTGTACTGCTTCATATGATAGTAGTCCTGTCAAAGGAAGAAACATAGCGTCTGAAGAAACAAAGACTTCTAATCATTGTTTGGAAAGTGAAAATGATGATACAATGGACAATGAACTCTTTGCCGATGACCCTATCCTGAGCGAAAAGAGTACTGCATTGGACAATAGTCCTTATGACTATCCCCTCAGTCATATTTCTCAGGCAAAAGATGATCTCAATTTTTTCGGTAATGTTTGTGAAGACAAAGAAGGCAGTGACCTATTGTATTATGGGTGGGCAGATGATATTGGCAATTTTGAGGATGTTGACAGGATGTTCAGGTTGTCCAAAACTTGTCCGTTAATTAGAATTGTTTTGTTCATGTTTAATGATTTGAATTTGTGCCCAATAAGCTAGCAAAAATTTTCTTCACAAAGGCTCATACGCCTACTTTTATGTTATTCCGGGCTTTTACTTTCCTCCATGAATTTTAGTGAATGTGCATGCATAGTTGACTGTAAATATGTTTAAACTTGCAGAAGTTGTGATGCAACATTTGGGCTGGAGAGTCTTAGTAATGAAGATGCGTTGTGCTGGTTTCCGTCTTCCCAATGTAATGATGGATCTGAAGATGAAATTAAGGTGAGTTCAAAGTTTTCCACCTCTGAGACAGGTGCATTAATCGGTGCTTCTGAACAGCCAGTAGCTTCAGCACTAAACAGTTCATTGGATGATTCTGAAAGGAAAAGCCTTGTTACTAGTGACAAAACAAATTCAAGGATTACCACTGCTGTTGACCAGTCGGCTCCAAGCCCTGTACTATTTTTCAATGGTTCAGATGCAAAATCTGTAAGTAGAGATGACCACTTGTACATGCCATATTGCCAATGATGGCCTATTTTCCTAGTAGTATATTTTTCAACCTTAATTCTGGAATTACTATGTTCTGATTAATAACTATTGGGTACTGTGAGTAACTTTTAAAGACTTTTCTGAGTCTAATTGCTGTGTGCAATATTTTTACCACCATTCCTATTGTTGCTAATGATGCTCACTGGAATCCCGTATTCAGATTCGCTATGCAGTTCTAACCATTTGCCCATACTTTGATACATGCATTGAAAACTTGTGTTGCGATTTGCTATATACTCATGAATCAAATGGCTGATTTCACATCTCAAGTTCTTGCATTCTTTACTCAGAAAAAGAGAGGGACTTTTTTTATTGACGGCTCTGCATGTAACAGGTAAACTGGCAGAAAAAGCAAGCAAAGCATCAAAATCAATCAGCTGTGAAGAGAAAGGATCGAAAGATGGAAAACGGTTGCTTTTTCCATCACAATAGCACCATGAATCTGGATATGAAGCATTTATTTGGGGGTTCATCCCACCAACCTTTATCAACTCCAGGTAGTCAGCAGCATAATCAAACTGTGGGACCTCATTCTTTGAATTACACACAGATGCCTATCCCATATGTGGATATGGATTACAGTCATTCCACAGATCAAATTTCAGTATGTCCAACTCAATCTGACGCCAAATCAGGAAACAGTACCCATCTATCTGCTTCTTTAAAGGAGTCATCGTATGCATCAAATCAAGTGGAGTCCGTTAAAAGTTTTTATAATTCAAAACTTGAGAATTCTGTCAGAACGTTTAATGATAATACTGATAAGGAACTTCTTCAGCAAGAGTTACAGCTTTCATTTCCCGGCAACACTAAAGAAGCTAATATTGCTGATCAATCAGTGTTGCATGGTTCAGTTACACTTCAGAAACAAGCTGGCTCTTCTGCATATGATTTTGAAGCCCACAGTGAAATTGAAGGATTTTCAGCAGGATTGCAGGGGGAAATTGATTCTTCAAATGCACAGGAGAGTTCGTGCGTGAGTTCTGTATTTGATGACATCTCCCTTGAGGCAACTAGTTTTCGACAGCTTCAATTGGTCATGGAACGGGTGTGTATTTATGCCACCAGGATTCTCATATATTGCATTTTGCTCAGCATGTGTTATCTTCTGACAAACATATATTTGTCAAATCTTTTAGCATTTGGATCAGATAATGGACGTTATTGATCCACTTACATATAGACATGTAGAGTTAAATATATGGATGTTAATGCATGGTATTAATCCCATTGACGAGGGTTCTCACATGCACTTATACATTGCACTTCTATATTTATTCATATACTTGTGTGGAATTTAGTGGGCTGATTCTTCTTGACGTCAGTTGGATATTAGGACAAAACTGTGCATAAGGGATAGTCTCTATCGGTTAGCTAGGAGTGCTGAACAGAGACATAACTGTGCGAATGCAAATGGTGGCAACAGCGATGGTAGACAAACAAGCAGCTCAGCTGCAGCTGACGAACCGGACAAGTATATCCCCTTCTCTTGTGTTGTCTTATAAATGTTGTATACGTGTGATGTTTAAGTTTGCGATCTTTGAAAGATTTTCTCATATCCTGATCTTTTCCTTTTCTTCACTTGTTTATTGAATTGTATCTGCTTCCAGGGCTGTTGGGTTCATGGATGTTGAAACCAACACAAATCCCATTGATCGATCTATTGCACATTTGTTGTTTCATAGGCCCTCAGATCCATCACTAGTCTCTAATAGTGATGCATTGTCTCTCAAGTCACAGGCCATGGTAAGCTACAGAGTTTGTTCCGTAACAAAGATTCATAATGTATCATGATATTTAAATATTCTAGGAATTTGAAAAATGCCAGGTTCGTGGGTCTGCTGCAAGTTCAGCTTTGATTACCAAGGGTGAGGTTTGCCTAGACGAAAATGCCGACGACGCCGATAAATTCGCATTAGTGACTCTTGACAACCGATAAGATAATGCAATGTGCGCCTCGTTTAAGAACTATGTATTCCTCTTATCGTAGGTACTTTGAATGTAAAAAAGATTTGACTGTAACAGTTTCTCTTATTCGAATCAATGATTATTGTAGTATCATCGGCTCCTGGAACAGATGCCAGGTTAATTGTCCCACGTTGGTAATAAAAGAAACTGACGTGGGGTTTATATGTATATCGACTTTCCCACCTTTTAACTTAATTTAAGAGGTTGGTTCTTTCGAAAGATCTGTAAGTTCTCGTGTAACGCCAACGGGTAGTGACATCAGTATTGTAGTGTCTGCAAATACCGATGCCTGAGTTGTGGGGGTGCCTGAGTTGTTACAGTCTAATTATTTCGTATCGGTAATAAAATAAATAGAATTAGGTTGGTTCTTTCGTAAGACTTGATTTTCATTTGCTGCAGATTAATCATTGTAATGCCAAGGGGTTCTAATTTGTATGTTGGTGTATGTCGGTGGAAAACGATGGTTAAAGGAGAAGGACTAGGGTTTCATTTATGCGTGAGATTGTCATGGCAACTAACCTGAGTTTGGTGCCGGATTTATTTTGTTTTTAACGTCTTTATATTGTTGTTTCTTTTAGTACATACTAACCAAATTTCAAAATATTAAATATATAGATTTAAATAATAATTAAAAAATTATAACATTTTAATTCAATTATAAAAATTTTATATTTTCATATCTTTGTTATTAAAACTAATTGATTTAATTTTATAAATTAATCAAATTTTATAAATTATAAACATAATTTCATTATTAGTTAAAAATAAGATTGCTTATTATTAGATAAATGAATTGTTATTGCAATTAAATTTTATAAATTATAGTTAATTAATTAATTTTATTTAATCAAATTTTAGTTTTTTTAATCGATAAAATAGTCCTTTCTTTAATTCTATTTTAAAATTTTCAATTTCATTTAATGTTTATTATATATAAATTTTATAAAGATTTTAATATTAATTAAACCTTCAAATATGTAAATCTTTTAATTCACTGATTTAATTTTCAATTCAATTTTTAAAATATCATAATTAACGTATTCACTTTTTTATAGTTATCTAATTACTTCAAATTAAAATGTAAAAGTTTGCAAATTTCAACTCCTGTACTTTCGCTATGATCTATTTTAGTAACCCAACCGATACATAAGTTGAACTTAGGACACCAAGTAAATTTCCTGTTCATGATCTAGTCCGATCGTTTCTTCAAGAGAATAAAGGAAAATGAGTGATGCAGTGAAAGCTTCAAGAGGGATCACACAAAACCAAAGGCTAAATTATGAACCAACAACAAACATACATCCTAACAAACACTTTTTGATATGTTCCCATCATATGCACGAACATCCGCCACTTTTAAGGTACAGAAAACAAGTTAAAGTTACTGTTTTTTCAAAACTAATGAACAAAGATCCTGAAACACGATACCGTTGCTTGCCAAACTAATCGAACTGCTGTCTAAGCTGCATCTCAGTCTCACTTTTCCAAGTAGCATGAGTCGACTGACCCTTCATACGCTTGGTTTTTTCCTTGTCTTTGATGGTTGATCCTTTCTTCTTCGACTCCTGCATTCCATCAGTGCGAGGGCGATCTCCACAAACAGGGCACACCATTCCCCGTGCGTTGGAAAATGTTTTCGGTACTCCACATTGCAAGCACATTCTGTCAATATGTTTTGAGGGAAAAAAATTCAAAACCTCTTCGCCAGACACAAGCAGTACACAAGAAACCAAAACCTTATTCGGCCCAAACAGACGATTTGGATAACCAAAATCTAGATAAGAATTCTCATCTGGGCTTTGCATTATGAATGTAGTAACTTTTCTTTCCTAAATCAATGCCAAGATCTGCTATTCTGCACTATAATATATACTCTCAATTCCAATCTTACATAACAGAGCAGAATAACAAGGACAACGAAAACTGACAACAGTAAGAAATCTCAAGTGAGAAACATGAAGAGATAGGCCAAGCATTGACGACACCCACAACCACAGCAGCAACAACATTCATACTTACTTCACAATTTCAACAGCTAAAATGTTGATTTTAATAGTATACCATGAAAAATGTAAATCTAAAATCATAATAATAGGGAACCGAATGTCCTTGAATTGTTTGAAGGAACAAGAATGCATACCTTAGTAGCTCTGCAGCATCCTCTGCACTAGGATTGGATGCAGTTGGTGCAAGCTTTCGGCTGTCATTTTTTGTGCCTGGTGCCGATGGCATTGGAGGTTGGTTTGCCTCAACATCACTTCTTACTCGCTCACGAATCCCAACAAGTTGAGCCTTACTCTCCATTACAGCTCCTAGATTAATTTACAATTAACAAGGTTAAAAAGGCCAAAAGACCAGTGTATTTTCCATGAACAAAGCAAAAATCTTATCCATTGATGTACTAAACTTAGTTTCTGTTAACGACTCACACACTTGAAAAGTAAACTTAACTCAAATACCAAGGTCAGGAGAACAAGCTCTTCCCATGATGGTAGTACAGATAGTAAATATAGATCTAGCGACTTGGTTCAACTAGCACACAACTTTAACTTAGCCTAAAATCATAATCTATTTAAATGAATTAAATTGGCATACAAAGAACTGGGTGAAGGACAATGAAGAAACAGACGTATAAGATTGAAAGAAATGCAATAAGAAACTGCCCAGAAAAGTAGCTTAAAACGGTTTCTTTCTCTTAAACATTTCAAAAGACATTGGAGTTGGAAACAGAAATGAAGAGGAAGGCGTAAATTCGATTTGGGATGAAATGACAATACTAGTTTATTATCACTTAACCAAAAAAGACAATAGTAGTTTATTATCACCATTCCAACACTGTGTTAATCATCTTAGCATATCTCTCACTACGAAAGACTATATCATGGGCAGAATATTTCAAACTATCAGCGTATTGATTGGGTTTAAAACAGAAAATAAATAAAAGAGAGCAGAAAAAAGATGACGAGGAAACAGTTGCCTTATCCCAAATTTTTAAGATCTTATTGCTTTAAGTTTAGCATCTGAGCCTTTAGTAGTCAGCAAACTCTTGCTTCAACTGCTGCATTTTGTACATTAAGTTTCTGATAAGAATATTAAATAAACTGTTAGGAAAGTCTAATGCAGAACCAATGATAAGACTCTACTATTGTATTTAAATTATATTATCATTTACATAAATACTAAAGAAAGCTAAACTAAAACTACGTTAATGGAATTAATAATTCTATTTGAATTTTTCAACAAAAATAGTTCATTTATTTAAATTTCCAATCTAGATTAAGAACTTGGATTCAAGGTTGAGCCATTTTAAGGATGAAGAATGACTATAAATTCACTCTAATAAGGCACAAAAAAGAAAAGACTAATAACCAACGAAAGAAAAAGGATAAAAGCAAACGATGGGACATGCTTTATACCGAGGACAACTACCTAATGTGCACTTCTCAAGAATTCATTTCCCAAGAACAGAAGTGAAGTTTTAAAATTTCCAGAAAAAAGACAAATGGAAGGAAAACATAAGATGGAAAAGAGAGTAGGATCTCCAACTCATTCCTTTGGTTCTCGCCTTATAATCAGTACAGAGTGGTGAAAAACCAAGATCGCCAACAATACGGAATCAGTCTATCCGGTAACATTTTCAACAAAACGTTGACCAGAATCCACTGGTTGCATAAGATTCCTTAGCAAACAATAAAAGACAACATATACTCTTATATTAACAAATTTAGAAGGGGAAGTAATCAAGGGTAATACCAGAAGGCAACTCCTTCTTGTCTGGGTTGCGATTCCTCCATCGACCAGCCCTCCCTCGATAACTATCAGTTGCTTTAGACTGCTGCTGCTGCTGCTCTTCCACGCAATTGTTGAGAAACTGAGGTGGCCCTGAAATCTTCCCAAAAGATGATTTCTCTTGTAAGTAAAAAAGAAAACCTAAGGAAGAGAGAAAGAAATTGCGAAATTAAATTGAAAAGATCTCACTTCGGAAAACGCATCGGAAGCCGAAGGGAGAGCAGAGGACGAAGGAGGAGGAACCGTCGAGGTACGTTCTAACAGTACCGAACTTGTGGTGTAGTTGTACACATCGTTGTTCCGTTCTTCTTCTTCATCATCATCATCTTGTTCATCTAGGTCTTCTGAATCATCAGCTAAAACTGATTCATCTTCTTTTTCCTCAGAAGAAGAATATCCTTGAATCAGTGCTAAACTCATTCCTCTTCTTCTCCTCCTCCTCCTCCTTCTTCTGCTATTATCTTCTGTCTCTACCTCTGTTCATAGCTAAAAGGCATCTATAATTCGAACGTCTATTATGAATACTTGTGATATTTAAAGAAATTATTTTTTATCAATTTATTAACAAAATCGTTTTCACTTTTGAAGTAAATAAGAAATTGTAAAGGGATTTTTCATTTTTTATTTTTTATATTTCGACTCTTTATTGAATTATGTACTCCATAAATAGGATTTATTAAAAAAAGGGAAAAGTAACCTAATAAATTACAAAACATAAAATAAAATAAAATATTTTATTGTCTAAATTATAATTTTGGTGAAATTAAAAACAACAAAGCATTACATATGAATTTATTTAAATTTTTTAAAGTACAATAATAAATTTTGAGAAAATTTTTGATGCCTTCTACTAAATTCACCAAATGGAGGGCTAAATTTTATATTTTAACATTTAAGGTTATCTATCAATTTAGGCCATTAGAACTAGGGATCACATTGAGGTGGTCCGGACTTAGCCTGACGTATGGGATGAATGGCCCAAGACCCGACAAGCTCGTAGCCCAGCAACATAATTTTTAAACGTACTAAATACGGATAAAAGACCTCACATAGAACGACCTTTCTTTCATCTCTTAAGTTTTTTGAACTTTTTTTTTAATTTTCTTTGTTTTTGGATTACATAATGATTCTCTCCTAATTATTTAACCTAAGCAGCTTGGACTAGTAATTTGATTTTTTTTCTTGTACACGTCTTTTTTTTCTAATTTGTGCATTTATTTACATTTTTATATCTTTTTATTGTTAATATTTATCATATTCTATATACAAATTTTATATTTTTATTTTTTTATATAGAAAAATTTATTTATATTTCATATCACCATCATTAAAAACAAACCCTTTAACTGTTAAAATTACATACTATTGAAAGCATCTCCACTAAACTCTCACCTGAGTTTACAAATCATACAAATTTTGAGGGGACTTTTGTTCTTTCAAGATTAGACATTACGTTTGCTTCACCACATTTGTTAATTAAATTAATTCTCTAAACATCTTATCTTACAAAAGAGATGATCCAATAAAAAACAGCCAATTTAATAATCTAGTATTTACCAATTGAGAAATTAAAAATAGCATAATTTATTCGTTGTAAAAGGGATAATAAATTAAAACCTAATTTTTAAAATAATTTTAATTTTAATATTAATCTTGTTAAAATTTTCAATTTAATAATTAACATTTTCAAAATTATATTAACTGGATTAAAATTATTTTATAAACATCCATTTATTATCTATATTTACAAAAACCTTAGAATTTTTCAACTAAATAATCACTAAAATAAAAATTTTCAAAAATTCAACTAAAATTTAAAAAATCTTTCACGAAAACTATATGTTAAATTTTATCTTTATCTAAATAATATCAATTTATTCATGTAAACTAAAAACATTGCATTTTATCTTTATCTACATAATATCAATTTAATCATAAAACGATTATCGTCCTACGATCACCATATTTTAGTTATGTCTCATCTATAACATTATTATATAAATAAAATAAACTTACAAAACCTTGGGGCTAAGACGAATTTTGATTAATGTAAACCAAAACACACAAAACACATTCAACATTAGTTGTCTAAAAATTAAGAGAAACGATAGTTATTTCCAATATTAGAGAACTTGCAAATAATGTAAAATAAAATAAAATAGTTTTTTTTCTTTTCCTGTAATTACTACCACCAAAAATGCATTATTAATATGGTAAGTAACTAATAGGTGTTTAGACACACATACAATACAACACAAACCCCACAATAGCAATGCCAATGAGCGGACTTTTAGACTTGCTTCACTCCTAGGAATTTCAACAAACAGCTACAATAAACAACTAACCACTTCAGATTTTTCAGCTGACTGAACCTGACTTACATCAGTTTATACATTCTACCCACCATACGACGAGACTCAAATGCAGTTCACTTTCAAAGATCAATATCAAGAAAATGGCAGACTGGAGCATAAAATCAAGAGTTGATACCTGACCTGAAAGAGTACGGTGCACGAAATATTCACAAGTCGCTAAGCAGCACACCATACAGATGAAAACCAAAAAAAAACAAGCATACATCAATCCATATTATAATCATGCAACTCAATGTGCACCTCTTGGAAATTTGACTGCAAGCCAGCAACACTGCTTGGCAGCTATCATCGGTATCAAGATAGTTGGTCGGTACAACTACCAACCTGACCCCATCAAGAAAGGCAGCAACAGCCAGCTACAGGTGATTACTCACTAGAACTTTGCAAAAGTTACCCACGAACCCATGAATCATACAAACAACAGGCATCGGCTACCGCCTTACAGCCACAATCACGACCGCGTAATGCTACCCACTACATTTAAGCAACATAAATCAAACTTCATGTGTTGAGCAGTTTAATCAATGGCCCAAATTAATCATTTAAAGGAACCTTTTACCCAATGAACACTGCAGGTGCGAAATTCAGAAACAGGATATTATGTATCATCTAAACTATCAGCATGACAACCATTGTGTAACAGGTCCACTTCATGCACAGCATCAGCTACGGGATAAAACTCATTCACCTCATCTCCATCTTAATACCAAACAGCAACTACAATCCCTTTTGAGGATCAATATCTTCAAAGTAAACAATTGCCAGAAGATAATCAAGTCAAAAACCAGACACCTGAATCTCAAAAGTGTTTTAAAAATCAAGAGTTGACTTTTGTCTTACCAATAGTCAGCTAATTTAGATAAATCATAATCACGATCAGATCTAAACCACCATCATGGATCTACAATTTACAAACAGCATTGACAGCTACAATATCAACAATATCAACATCTTGGCCATCTGCCCCATGCCAATCTTTTCAGGAGCACAGCTATAAAACCCAATAAATCATTTCATTATAATCAGGGACAGCAAACCATAAACCTCACTGATAACAATGCAAATTAAGAAATGGAGAACCAGAGAATATAAAAGTAAAAGGTAAACTTAGCCAAACGCAGGTTACAATCTCAAAATCTTTTAAGGAAAATGAGACCAACATAGTCCTTAGACGGCAGTACAATCTACACAAACATGCATAAAGTTCAAATATTATGTTTAAGACCAACAAATTCCGGTCCTACCAAACTAGTGCTTAAATTCTGAAGGACATGCCTATGCTGATCAAAATCCAAGAAAGCAACATGGCCACGCTCTAGTCATGCCTTCTGATACCCCCATAAAACCTTGATTTTAGGCCTACAAAATTAACAAGTATGCAGATAAGCAACCGATTCATGATGGAGACGTGCAAGTCTTAGGGATACTACTTACATCAACATCTGAATTTCGTGGGGATTGGCTATATGATGCTGCACGCCGACCTTGTGGAGAAGCACTTCGAGGAGTTGGAGACCGTCCGTCACGGCTGCGTCTAACTGGACTTTCACCCCTTAAAGGAGAATCCTTGGCTGGGGAAGGACTCCGACGTGGACTAGGGCTACGCCGAACAGGGGAGGCACTTCAATACCAAGCAAGAACAAAAGCCATAATGAAAGTTACAACAAAATGAAAGGGTCAATACCAAAGAGAACATCTTGATACAAAAATTTAAGTCCAAAGTAAATCAGCATGACATGATTTATTCACAAACTACCATACCTATCAACAGATCGACTGCGGCTCCGCCTCTCATCGTCATAACGGCCTCTGCCACGGTCTTTGGAGTATTCAGGACTTACACTGTAAGTCCTACTCCGCCGACGTGAGTCTCTATCCCTCCCACGATATCTCTCACGCTCATACCTCTCAACACTTCTGCTGCGACTCCGCTTCTTGTAGTCCCTATCTCTGTGGTGATCATCCCGATGCCTAGCAACAGTATATGCAATTACAAAGCATATAAAGGAACAAGAGGAAAATGGCAAACTATACATCTATTGATAATTATTTTTAAGTTAAAAAAAAAAGTATGGGTGTTTTTACATAGAACAACTCAAGAATCTTGGAAATAAAAAGACAAATAATTTTGACAAGTTAAATGAAAACTAACCTTAATTTTTTTAAGAAGTAAGGAGAACAAAAATAATTTTGACAAGTTAAATGAAAAATAACCTTAATTTTTTTAAGAAGTAAGGAGAACAAACTAATGCCTCCAAAAATAAAAAATAAACAACTGGCCGAACTACCAATACAAAATAAAATATACATACCTCCTTCTAGGACTGCGACTTCTAGATCTGTACCTTGATCTTGGAACCGGCTCAATGATCCTACCTTTATGACTGAGAAAAATTAAATTATTACAACTTATAAAAACCTTTATTGGGACTGCATAAGAACACAGCCTATCACGAGCTCTAAATAATTAAGCACAATCTTCAAACTTACATCCTCTCAGCATTTGGTCCATACTTGGCAAATTGGACTGTTATTTCCCGGCCATCCACTACACGGCCTGAAGAAAACATTCACATATTAGCAGCTGACACCATAGGAATGCAAATACCGTTCAAATGTGACGAAAATATCATACCATCTAGCCTCTCAACAGCCTTTTGTGCCTCATCTGCATACTTGTAGCGTACAAAGGCAAACCCCCGAGAGTCACCAGTCCTAAGTAATAAAATTAACCCAAAATCATTTTAGTATGCAGTACAAGGAACTTAGACACATCAAACTCCAAGGAGCCAATGTCACCTGTTATTTAATGAATAAATGTTAACTCTCACTCTGAAAACGCATACCTTGACCAACTTATCACCATTTATATCTCCCACTTAGTGACCAACACTAGAAGAAGATGACAATCTTGTATTTAATTGTTAAACCACTTCAACAACCACAATGACCGGAACTTTAATTTATGGGAAAAGGTTCAAACGAGCATTAATGATTTCATTTTGTAATCCAACCGACAATAAGTTGAAACCAAATACCCATTACTTTATCGTTCCAACAACACCCTGTATCATGTCTTATAAGTACATAGTTCCAAGACTCTTAAAGCAGTGACAAAGTCAATAAAAGCAAAAAATCTTCACAAGGGCAAGAAAGGTACACAGAAGGAATAAGAACCTTCGATCTCTAGGGATGAAAATGTCGACGACCTTCCCGTACTTGTCAAAAAGCGGAAAAAGATCATCAGCGGTTGTACCTAAGCAAAAATTGTTACCAAAGACATCATAATTCACAGTCAGCAAACCCAATCCATAAATACATGTCTTTAAACGCACATTTACATATGTAATCGCAGAAACATACACGCAGAGTATGAGAGAGAGGTGTGCTTACGGAAAGTGATGTTCAGGACGAGAAGAGAGTATGTATCGGTGATATCCGGAGGGCCTGACCTCCCGAAATGAGACATGGCTGCTTGCGATAAGAAATTCGGGAATTAGGGTTTCAACGGGTTATCGACAATTTTGAGGAATAAGTTTCTTGAGTTTCACTATCGATTTATCCCGTCCCCGTTAAATGACTAGGGTTTGGTGAACTATATAGAGAATTAGACATAAGAAAGACTCTAATTTCGTTATTGCCACTGAACTTTCCAGAGAAATAGAGAATTGGGCCCCCCTCCTGCTTTCTCTTTTTTTAATATGTTAATTAAATAAAATAAATATAAAATTTTACTCAATTTTACTATTATATTCGAACTGAAAAATGAAAATTAATATAACATAATATTAATATTCCGTTAATATTACTAGCGCGGCTTATTATATAAGATAAAAATTTAAATATTTATACTTTAAATTTAGTTAAGTAATTAAAATTTAGATATAGAAATAAATGGGATTTAGGTGAAAATTTAAAAGGTACTAAATTTATATTTTAAGAAATATATTTTAAAGCTTAATTTAAATACATTATAAAAGCTTCACAATAAAATTAGCTCTTTTTAAAAAATAATATTAGCTTATAAAATTATTAAATATTGCATAAGCATTGTTCACGATAAAATTATATTTTTATACTATAACTTATATGTAAATTAAGCCTGCAAATGTGATATTTTATAATTTTGGAGAAATTTTTACTTTGTGTTGTTCTCGTCGTTTAATATTATTATTATTATTGTTATTTTTTATTTATAATTTAGCATATTAAATATATAAATAATTAATTTTAAAATTTTTAAAGTGATCTCTATATATAAAATAAATATTTTGAAAGTCAAGTCAAATATTTATTTAATTTAGTTAAAAACATAATATGTTAATATATTAGTTCACTGTAATTTTAAGAATTGGTCAAATATTTATTTAATTTAGTTAAAAATATAATATGTTAATATATTAGTTCACTGTAATTTTAAGAATTGGATGATTGAAAAAAGACTTTAAAAAAATAAACTCAAATTAATCCATAGTTTTATTATTATAAGATTAAACAAATTATCCATTAAAATTTTACAAAAGGACTATTTTGACTTATCTTATTTTATATAATATTAAGTTAGACTTTAGCATAAACAAGTAGTACGTCTCGCAGCTTCAATCCTTGTCCTATTAACTAATTAAATATGATTATAAAATTAAAGATTAATTTTGATATGTCAATTAATTAAAATATAAATATCACATCGAAATAGATGTAAATAAAAATTGATATTACGTGTTAGGTAAAAATTGAGCATGTAATAAATATTATTTTTTTATGTTAAAGCATAATTTGATTTAAAAAATTGAATAGTGATAAATATTATTTTTAACATTAAAGTATAATTTGATTTCATATATAATAAAGGGTTTAACTATAATTTTTATGTAAATCATTAACAATAATTCACACATTTGACCTTCTTAATTTTAAGAGTCCAATCTATTAAAAATGGCCTATGTTAACGTAACTAAATATTATTTTAATTAAATATTCCTTAATCATAATACTAAAATGACGTTATATTAACTCTTATTTAATCAATATTTATATTGCTCGAACTTAAATTTTAATATTGTTTTTCTTTAAATTAGGAAAATTTTCAAACTTATAATCAAATTAAGATATATTAGATAAATTATAAATTTTGCCAACACCAAATAATGTAAAATTTTAAAAAAACTTTATTCCAATGATTCAAATAACAAATCTTTACTATTAGATAAAAGATTGCTATAATTCAATTATCTTATTAGATTATATTAATCATTGTAAACTTTGACTAAATTTTACAAAAATTTTATTTTTCTTACAACCTAATAATCATTATAAAGAGGTTAAAAAATAACAAATATTCTCAAATAAAATTTTATAATCTTTAAGAATAAATTATTATAGTCAAAGAGGATGTCATCCAACGGCCCGCGAGCTGGAGTTGGCTAGTCCTTCCTTATAATTTTTTTAAAAAAGTTACAAAATGATATTCCTTATGTTTTAAAAAAAAGTTACAAAATAATATCGTTTTTATTGTTCTGATCGAGTTACAGGTAAGCCTGGCTCCACCTGACTTGTGCTCTGTAGACCTCAAGCTATGATTCGATCGGGTCAAACTATTTTAATTCATGGACCTTCCAACTCTATCTAAAATCGGGTCAAGTTGATTTAAAATTGACATCCTTATATATTAAATAATTTAATGCATCTCCACTTTTCCTTACTTTGGTTAACAAGGTTGGTTTGAGGTGGGATGTCAATTGAGTTTGAGACCTCAAATTTAATGAGATAAGTTTGAGTGATCGGATTTAGGTTAAATTTTGGGTTGATCTTTTCAAAAAATTAAGTCCTAAGTTTGCTTCGAACTCGGGTTGCCAAGTTTAGCCCAATTCAAGGCTTGACAATTATAAAAAATACAACATTGCTTTACAAAAAATGATATTATTTTTATTTTCAATTTAAAAAATGGGTTAACCTTAGGCTCGAGTTCAGCTACATCCGATTGATAAGCCTAAGTTTCAATAAAAACTATCAAGCTTGAGATCACCTGGTCTAGTCCAACCCATTATCATTTAGTTTTTAGAAATATTTAATTAAAAATTCATTCAAATTTTATGAGAATTTTACAATTGGATCCTAACTAGAATTTCTACATATATACAATATAAACCTAACCAAATTTTAAGTTGAGTTGAAAAAAAAAAATAGTTTAATATATTTCATATCTAATTCAACCCGTTCTTAGAAAAAAGCAAAATCTAATTTAGCTAACCCAATATGTCACAATTTGAAATTAACGAATAAGATCAAAGTTGACCGAGTTTCTAGTTGAACTCAAAATTATTTATTTCAAAAACTTCAAAATTTAGGCTAAGTTGAATCTAAAAGTTGAAGCTTTGCCAAGTACCTGTTAATTATTTTTATTAATATTTTAAAAATTACACCTGAAATTAAATTGATAAAATAAGAGATTTAAAATTAAAAAGTTCAACTAATATTAAATTATTATAAAATTGATTAAAAAATTAATTTAAAGTATAATTAAAAATATTGCTCTCATCTATTAATGATTTGAAGTTTATTTGAAAAAATTATTAAATTAAAATTAATTATAAAAATCGACTGTTTTAAAAAAGCTAATTATTATTTAATGAACTTATCAAATTTTAAAAATAAAGATTATTTATAGTAATAACACTCGATTGCGTATTAGAACGAAAAATATGTTACAAAATAAATTAAAATAAATTAATCAAAAAATAAAAATTAAATTAAAAAAATCAATTTAAATTTTTTACTGAAGTAGCTAAAGCAAACAGTTCAGGCCCTTTAGGATCGAATTCAGAATTCTTTTTGTTAAACTAATAAAAAAATTAGTATAAGTTGAAATAATATTCCTCATAATTATTTATGTCGTGCCAATTTGGATGGCATGCTGCTGGCAGTCGCGGTCACATGCGAAACGATCCGCTCAATCTGCGGAAGGCATTGTTTGTGCTCTCTCTCTCTCTAGTCGCTTCTCTACACTTGCCACCTCAGCTCTCTCTCTCTCTATCTGTCTCTCTTTTCTTGAAGAAATACAAAAACCCTTACTCTTTTCAGAAGATAAAAATGAAATCTTCATTTTCATCCCATTAATTACCAATCCGTACTTTTTCTTTCCTAATTCTTGCTCCTCTTTCTGATCTTAATGGCGGAGGACACCGTAATCCTGAGTGGTGGCAGTAGTGGTGGTGGCGGAGGAGGAGGAGGAGGAGGAGGAGGAGGAATGGACGTAAATGGGAGATTGGGTTCCGTGGACTCATTGGAGTCGCGTTGGGTCTTCCAGGACGATGAGGACGATGAAGACTCGGCCATGGACGACGAAGAAGATGAGGAACACCGCCGCAATGCTTTAGATTCTGACGATGAGGACGATAATGTAGAGCAGCGTCTGATCCGTACTGGTCCTCGCGTTGATTCCTTTGACGTGGAAGCCCTAGAGATTCCTGGCGCCCACCGAAATGACTTCTACGAGGTTCTCTGCGTTTTCTGCTTACCTTTATGCTTTTCTGTTTCTCAGATGGAATATGACAACGTTTTTAGGATTTGGATCTCTATTGGTTTGTTAGATTTACGCTTGTTGGAGTTGTAATCTTAGTGTTAGACCTACTTTATGAATCTACTGTGATCTTACTGCATACTTCCACTTGTTGACTGTTGTCGTCTGGGCTGCTGTTTTTGTTTAGAGGACCACACACACAAATTGTGTTGAAGTTTTAAGTGGGCAAGCTGTAGTTTTTTTCTGGTTCTTGTTTAATTTTGGTACTTAATAATATAATCTCATTGCTTTTCGTTGAATAACAAAAGTCAAACTTTGATTTATACTCTTCTTTGAGAGGGTATTACATTTGGAGAAGAAAGCAAAGATGAATGAAATGGATATTATTGCAAGATGTTACGATGAGGTTCAAGCATATGCTTTTTCAGGATACAACAGCATTTCTGTAACTACGAAGTTACATGAATAAGCATTTAGAAACTGTAACTTAACAAGAATCTTGTTGCTCATGCTAAAAATAGGGCTGATTTTGTTTGACAGTATGTAATTGTAAGACTGCAAGTACAGGCTTCCTTTGTTTCTCTCGGATTAAGGTGGCTGGCGATGACGTTGGATGTTTAGCAAACTTCAGCTGTTTACTGGAATGAAATTTGAGATTTAATTGTTTGAGATCATTTAATTGTGACTCAAGTTCACTGTATGAGCGGGAAAGTAATCTAATGTTTAGCAATTATCACCTCGCATTGAAAAAATTAATATATCACTGTAACCTGGGAATGCTGTGGATGATATGCAGTTTTAGATTGGAAAGCCTCTCATAAATATGCTTTTATAACTGCTAGGTTTTCAACATACCTTAGTTCTATAAATTGGTGATTTTCCATGGACTTATTTCTAGAATTTATCAAGCATGGACTAATCCCACCAATTGTTCTAGTATTGTTATTCACTTATACTGCTTGCTCTGCTGCACTTGTTTGTCGCGTAGTTCACTGCTGAAACAACATGGATTTTTCTATTCTGATAGTTGAAATATGTCTACAGGACTTCAGCTTAGGGAAGAAGGTTATACTTGCCTTTCAGACACTTGGCGTTGTGTTTGGTGATGTTGGTACAAGTCCATTATATACATTTGACGTGATATTTACAAAAGCACCCATTAATGGGGAAGAAGATGTTCTTGGTGCATTATCCCTGGTCCTGTATACCTTACTCTTGATTTCCCTGGTGAAATATGTGCTTGTTGTTCTTTGGGCCAATGATGATGGTGAAGGTATATTGAATAAATTGATAACTCCTATCTCTTTTCTCTATCTCTTGCACAAACAATCAGTTATACACAGACAAACACACATACAAACCCAGCCAACTACCCAGTCTCTTGCATCCATAAACACTCTGACACAAACCTTCACCTACATGTACAGACATGCACACTAACCAAAAAAGTGCGATAAACACGTTTATTGAGCTGTGTAACCAGGTGCCGCTTGATGCACAATAGCATTCACATAGGCAGGAAGCATACATGGTTCATAAGAGAGCTGTATACTCAGAAATGTTCTCATAAAACATTGTATTAAAATAGAAAGAGAAAAAAGAAACTAATTGAGTTTTTGACAGTTCCAGTTTTGTATTTTAGGTGGCACTTTCGCCTTGTATTCGTTAATTTGCCGGCATGCTAAGGTCAGTCTACTTCCAAATCAGCTTCCTTCGGATGCCCGTATATCAAGTTTCAGGCTTAAGGTTCCATCCCCAGAACTTGAGAGATCACTAAAGATCAAGGAAAGGCTTGAGACTTCATTAACCATGAAAAAGCTGCTTTTGATGTTGGTACTTGCAGGAACATCTATGGTGATTGCTGATGGGGTTGTCACCCCTGCAATGTCAGGTT
>JANZXR010000171.1:1432357-1443289 GCA_027575705.1 Erythroxylum echinodendron | reverse complement strand
GAAGCCTCTGTTGGTAGTTTTGTTTTGGTTTCACTGAGATTTCATCATAATCTAGTTTTCACTTGTTCTTTGTGGCCATGTATTTTCTGGAGCATACAGATTTTTCTTTTTGAGCTGAATTCTTTGGAAGTTCTCCAACATGAATCTTTGTTGGGTTTGAGATTTCCTGTAATTTGAGCATAGATCTCTCGTAATGGTTATTAGTAATGAACTTTAATTTAATTCTGATGTGTAGTACTATCAAATAGAAAGAAATTTCTTTAAAAGAGGATCTTGTATGCATCACTTGTGCTAAATGATATTGTGAAATACAAAAAATTGAAAGTTTGAAGCCTAGGAACTTTTAGAGCTAAATTATTGCCACGGGGTGTCATTTTGATAAAACCTGGTATCACAAGGTTGTCAATGAAGGTCACTATCTTTCTTCCTTTGTTTCCCTTATGTTCTTAGTTCGAATTTAACGGGGATTTGAAGTGAGCAGCTATAGAGAATGGCTGCAGAAGATCTCAATACTATGTTGTAGAAATGTAAATAAGCTGTAAATTTTGGAGTTTAAGTAAGCTGTAAATTTAGAGTTCTAGAGTTTGGAATAAGAAACAAAGAAGAAAAGGTGAGTGTATAGAATAGGTTGGAGAACTAGGAATTACACCCGGGATCAAAGGATCACTCTTAAATAGAACGCGTCATATTTCCAAACTGAAATTCGGAATTGAGAAAAAGAAAACACTCTTTGTTATTAACATAAACGTCGAGATGTATAATGAGTCTCCTGCAAACTCACTTCTTGTGTACCTAGGACCCTTAACTTTATCTTTTTCTAATAGATTTTGAATCCTAAGGTAACAAGGATTAAGCTCAAAATAAACTTTATAGTTCCTTTCAATTTCTAATAAGGAAACTAACGATTATAGAAAACTGACTGGACAAAATAAATAATGTAGACTGTACGCTGTACATTTTGTGAAATCAAATGGAGAATGTAGCTCAACCCCAAATATGGATTTTGATCATAAAAGAGTTTAATCAACTTTTTCATAAAACAAATTGACTAATAAAGCTGCCAGCTAGGAGGGATTATTGTCTAAATGGGGAGAAAAAAGAGCTTCGAGTAAAATAGTTGTTACAATAAAATTTAGTTTATTGGCAAGTTACAGAGAATCTTACTGCTCAGAGATTTGGCACTCAATACTATCTACTATTAAAATGAAAGCTCAGGAATTTGATTTTATTGGAATCCGTGCCAAGAATATAGACAAACTACCATACATTATTTTATAGGATTGACTCCTGTTCTCTTCTTAATTTTGAATATTTTGCCTGGAAATCAACAAAAGGACTAGTGGCTTTGTAGAATACAAACTAAGAAAGATCTGTGATTTAAGAGATGTCTAGTTTAGTTTTTGATTTCCTTAATCATGTATCTGTTTGTCTTTGTTGGAGGAAAAAGAAGAGGGTTAGGTCATGCATTCTGATACGTGTTTGTAGAAGCTTCCATTGTCTATTCAATAACTAGAGTGGTGGGAAATCATGAAAGCCCTTTCACTCTGTCTCCTATCACCAGACAGTAAGATTTGGTGTAAGATGATGAAAAAATGAAAGAGGAAAAAAAATGAGAGTACAAACAGAGAAAAATATAGGTAAAGCCCTTAGCAAGGATAAGTTGCAAAATTTGCAAGTGTGGAAGTTGAGCTACAAGGTATCCAGTGCATTTAAGAGTTCTACAATCTTTTGCATATGTCATTTATGTGTGCAACCAGGTCCTGATAGGCATGCCTGATCTTTCTTAAGCCATTGCGCTCCTTTCTGCAATTATCAAATGAATTCTCTGTACTCTGCTAAATTGTGAATGGATATGTATTTGGAGTAAAGTGTTGTGCATATTCTCTTTTCTGATTTAATACTGGTTGATTAGCCTCCTCAATGATTTATTTTCCCGATAATGCCTGTTTTCAAATAGATTCAATTGTTTTTAGATTCTTCTCCTGGACAATAGTCCCAATCTATTGTTTCATGTATTACTTTGAAAACTATTGACATCAGCATTCAGAGTGTTTAATGGAGGCAAGTTAGCTGTGTGATTTATTTCTATTATTCTTTTTTCTTTGGTGCAGAGCAAGTGGTGATGATTTCGGTTGCCTTTATTGTAATTTTGTTCAGTGTACAGAAGTTTGGGACAAGTAAAGTGGGACTTGCTGTTGGCCCAGCTTTATTCATATGGTTTTGTTCTCTTGCTGGCATTGGAATTTACAACTTGATCAAATATGACACTAGTGTTTTAAGAGCATTTAATCCTGTCCACATCTATTACTTCTTCAAGCGGAATTCAACTAAGGCCTGGTATGCCCTTGGAGGTTGCCTTCTATGTGCAACAGGTAGCTAATTTGTTTCAAGTGTACAATTAGCTCTTTTCTTGTTCTGCATTTTCCTTTCCTTTTAGTTCTTCGTGGACTGTTTACCCATGCAAGATTAATGTGCCCAAATATTTTGAGCATAATACTGGGTAAAGTTACAACTTGTGGCATTGTGGGTACAATGGTAAGTAGCTACAAGCTAGTAAGGAAGTCAGTTTTGAAGGTTGAAGAGGCTGTTGACAGCCTGTTTTGGAATGTGCTAAGAACATATATCCAGAGACAATTCTGGATCTCATGCTTGGTAAGACAGAGAAAGGGTGCAAGTGTGGGGGATATGAGGGTTTGAATTTATGATGGAGATTTGATGATTACGATGGTGTTGGCACCACATCGTTTCTGGCCTCAAGGTGGTGTGCTTTTCTTCAGGAAATGGAAGAAAAGAAATTAATTGGCAGGGTGCATAAATTTTTTTTGGTGATGATGGGTCTATTTAGCCCAACTTTAATGAGGGCCAAAATCTGCAACTTTATGTATGATTAGGAGATAGGATATACGAAAATATGAAAACTGAGATAAATCCTCATGGTCATGAGAAATAGCATGGCTCTATTTAGGTAGCTGCTGATTGATGACAACTTGACATCCAGTGTGATCTAGTTAGTATGTATTTGTATGAAGTAATGTTCTCAACATGTGAATCACACATGAACTTTTTATCACGTAACAATAGCCTAAATTGCCTGGTCAGTTCATATGTTACTGCCATGATACAAGCATGAAGCTAATGAGGCTTTTTGCAGGATCTGAGGCAATGTTTGCAGATCTTTGCTACTTTTCGGTGAAGTCAATTCAGGTAAAGTAGTCAGAAACTGATTTTACTTAGTCACTGTGTTGTAATGGTTGGCATAAATCCAGTTATTTGATCTTTTGTTTTTGTTTTGATTGATAAATTTGGAGTTTGCTTTATGTGCTCATTTGCAGCTTACTTTTGTATTTCTTGTGTTGCCATGCCTTCTGTTGGGTTATTTGGGTCAAGCTGCATACCTCATGGATAATCATACTAGAGATCTTTCTCAGCAAGCTTTCTATTCTTCAGTTCCTTGTAAGTTTCAGTTTTACGTCTTTATCAATGAGCTTTCTGCAATTTTCTTAAATGGATGGTGTCTGTGCTTTGCAGAACCTAAAGCATTCTGTAATTTCAGTTTAGTTTTTGGGAAGAGATTCTTTTATATATACATCTGCTTTTCTGTTCTCTGATTAAAATAATTTTGTTCTGTGTCTACAGCTGCTGCTTTCTGGCCTGTTTTGTTCATTGCTAATATAGCTGCATTAATTGCCAGTCGAGCAATGACAACAGCTACATTTTCTTGTATAAAACAGTCAACAGCACTTGGCTGTTTCCCTCGTCTTAAAATTATCCATACTTCTCGAAAATTTATGGGTCAGATTTATATTCCTGTCATAAACTGGTTCTTGCTGGTGGTTTGCTTGGTGTTCGTCTGCACTGTTTCAAGCACGACTGAAATGGGAAATGCATATGGTAACACTCCCTTCTAAATATTATTTAAATCTTGTCGGAGCTCTTTGTTTTGCTTTAATGCAATTTATGAATTGCTCACTTTTCCATCCTGATAAATAGATATGTAAAGGGCCAGTAGATTACTATGTAAAAGCCATAAATTTTAAGTGCCAAAGTTTATATTCCTTTTTGTATGTTCAACATTAGAATTCCTTGCTATTTATAACTGCAAAGAGCTTTTGGTGGATTCTATTGACATGTGGCACCTGTCACTGACTCCCGTCCCCTTAAGATTATCTATTTGATTAAATCCCTTCATATCCTTAGACTACACATGCCACTGGCTTAAACTATTTCAACATATTGATTTCACGTTACTCTGAACTTGCAACAGCACACTACTAGCAATATTTACACGATTCTTCCTATCGCTATTTCTTTGGTAAAATTGCATTAGCATTTCACTGTTTTCTGTTTGTTATTGCAGGAATTGCTGAAATGGGGGTGATGATGATGACAACAATATTAGTAACCATCGTTATGCTTCTTATATGGCAGATTAACATCATTGTTGTCCTAAGTTTTCTGGTTGTTTTCCTCGGGATGGAATTGACATTTTTCTCATCAGTTTTAGGCAGCGTGGGAGATGGAAGTTGGATAATATTGGTTTTTGCTGGTGTTATGTTTCTTATAATGTATATTTGGAATTATGGGAGCAAGCTGAAGTATGAAACTGAAGTCAAACAAAAGTTGTCGATGGATTTAATGAGGGAACTGGGTCCCAACCTTGGGACTATCCGAGCCCCAGGCATTGGCTTGGTTTACAATGAGTTGGTGAAGGGAATACCAGCAATTTTTGGCCACTTTTTAACCACTCTCCCGGCTATCCATTCAATGATAATATTTGTTTGTATAAAGTATGTTCCAGTTCCAGTAGTGCCTCAGAGTGAAAGGTTCCTTTTCCGGCGGGTATGCCCAAAAGGCTATCACATATTTCGTTGTATTGCCAGGTAATATTAGAAGTTCTGCAATGTTGTGTTAATATGGAATGTGCTCATATCGATTTTCCTTGTTTCTTCTGTTTTTAACTTTGTGTCTGTACATGAAAGTCATGAGTGCATGTGTGTGTGAAATCATCCATGTATCCATATATTTGTTTTATCACTTCCAACAGGTATGGCTACAAGGATGTCCGCAAGGAGAATCATCAAGCATTTGAACAGTTGTTGATTGAGAGCCTTGAGAAGTTCATTCGCAGGGAGGCCCAGGAAAGGTCGTTAGAGAGTGATGGGGATGCCGAGACAGAATCTGGGGATGATACATCTATTACCAGAGTCCTTATTGCACCCAATGGAAGTGTTTACTCCCTTGGTGTGCCTCTCCTAGCAGAGTACAAGGACGCAGGCAAGTCGGTTTCTGAAGCAAGTACGTCTCAGGATGTGTGCGTGGAACCTCTGACAGACCCCACCAAGGCTGATGCAGATCAGAGTCTTGATAGAGAGCTATCTTTTATTCGCAGGGCTAAAGAATCCGGTGTTGTTTATCTTCTTGGTCACGGTGACATCAGAGCAAGGAAAGATTCCTGGTTTATTAAGAAGCTAGTAATAAACTACTTCTACGCATTCTTGAGGAAGAATTGCAGAAGAGGGATTGCAAATTTGAGTGTGCCTCACTCAAATCTTATGCAGGTTGGCATGACTTATATGGTTTGATGAATGATCTGGCAACCGACACAGGACAAATCTTAAATCACAGAAACCTGAGTTTCAGAAGTTGCAAACTGCTGTAAAGTGGGATCACATCCTAGATTTGTTCGTTCTTGTGACTATTTAGTTGCTGTAAGAAGATGCAATTCCTGAACTCACACATTAATGTTCATCCATTTCTTGGCAATGGCTACTGGTGTAAAGAAAAAAACCATTGGACCTTCTTGCGGTTGCAGAAAGTTTTGTAGTATTCATAATTGGGCTGACTTTAATGTATTGTTGCAAAAGGATCCGCAAGGGTTTGATTCTTGTAATTATTACTTAAAAAGTCTATTCAATGATATGTTTTTATCAAAATTTCCATTTTGTTCTGAAGTTTTCTGCCTCCGTAACTTTAAAATGATCTGAAGGTCCACCTATATTTGGTCAAATGATTCACTTTTGTGTTGTTCTCTAATGAGAGTCACTTGCCTAGAGCAAAGAAAATGTTCTCTTGAAGTGTCATGATAGTTGGAGACTGATGTTTCTTTTCCGGTTGAGAGGATATGGTCTGTGTTGTTCGTCGGGTTGGCCCGAAAACTAGCCGAACCTGATTGGACTTGAGCAATCCGAAGCCTAATTAGGCACGTGTTTTATTCGATTATTTTTTAATTTAAAATTTTATAAAGGATATCATTTTTTAATTTTCAAGCTTTTAATTGATTGAAATATTTCGAAAAGTCCTAGTTCGTCCTAGTTAGTTGCCAAACCTAATTTCGGGGGGAGATGTTTGCAATTATATCTTAGGGTTGAGGGTGAGTTTAGTTCGATTTAGTTAGAAATTTAACAGATTAGATTTAATCTTGTCGTAATTAAATTATGACTAATTATAATAAAAAATTATAAAACTTAGATTAAATTAATTTAAATTTAATAAATCAAATTAAATTTGAACAAACTTAAATTTAAATTTTAAAATATTTTTCAAAGTTGAATTTAAACTTAAGCTTTAAGAAGTTCGAACTCTATTGGATTGGTTTTGAACTAACTAGACTAATACTTAAGAATAGTATGACAATTCAACGTAAGTGGTGCTTATCACAAGCAGTTCTAAGTTCTAACTCAAATTTTGGTCCGACAGTTTGACAAATAATGTTGTATTGCTTCAATACAACATTATTTGTTGTATTGAACTGAACGCAACCAAAACTAGACTACAACTATGTCGTTGTAATACAAGTCCCCATTGACTCCAAAAGCTCGAGTAAAGCAGGAACAGCTGCTCTTAGTTGACTATTCTACTTCTCAAAACATACACAAAGAAGAATAGTAATAATTTCTAAAAGTAGCTATTCGTGGGACCCAAACACTTATGAGCGTGCTTGTTTGACTAGACTTTTTGTTTAACCCCAAAATGTGCTCATTGCTCCAATCTGCATTCACCATATATAATTTACATTCTCTATCCTTTAATAAGTATTTTATTATTCAAAATTTAACGTGATTATTAGTTATTATTATAATTTATTTTAATAAAAAATAATATTTTTAAAGGCCAAAGTGAGTAACTTTTTAATTTTTTAAATTATTGAAAAAATTCTTTAATTTTTCATTTTTAAATTTCATTTTTTAAAATTTGTTTAATAAATAATAGTAAAATAAACGCATTATAAATATTAGATGTTAATCGATCATATGTCGTTAATGTAGTAATCTAACGCAGCTTGTAAATATGACTTAAACTAATTATATTAGACTTAAATTAATAATTTAAGTCAGATTTAATTAATCAATGTTAAATTTAAGAATTATATTGAATTATCATTTAATTAATAATGCATGTATTTTAACTTTATTTTTTAATCAAGTCTAAGAGAATAAATCTTTTAGAGTATATTTGATAAATTTTTAAATTACATGAAAAGTTTGTATCTTTTATTATTTTTTATAATTTATAATATTAATAATTATTGATTATATAATTGTTTTCTTGAATTCCTTCATGTGGGTCATTTTTAGGGATAATAATGGCTCAGTTTCACTATTTTTTTAAATTAAATATGCAAAATAATCTCTTTTTTAAATTTAGTTCGAACCTAAATTACTCAAACTCAGGTTTGTTTGAGAGATCTAATAATACGCAAAGCGAATTCTGAAGAGGTCTAATAATACGTAATCTTGGTTGTTTTCGATAAACCCACATGTAAATATGATAATGAACAAATGATGCAAGTCACAAGATTAAAAACGTAAAAATGATATGCAAATGTGACAAGAAGATTTTAAGAATAAATAAATAAGTAATGTGATAAAATAACTAGAATACATAATAAATAAACAAATATATATATTAAGTAATAATAAATAAGGAAAATAGAATTATAGCACTGAAAGTAATAATAAATAATATATGAATAAGATTTAATGGAACATACTTGGAATTGAAACAGAAGAGTTGACGTGATATAATTTATATTCCCTATCATTTAATAAGTATTTTATTATTAAAAAATTAACAGGATTATTAGTTGTTATTATAATTTATTTTAATAAAAATAATTTTTTTAAAGACCAAAGTAAATAATATTTTAATTTTTTAAATTATTGAAAAAATTCTTTCTAAGTTTTCATTTTTTAAATTTCATTTTTAAAAATTTGATTGATAAATAATAATAAAAACCATCATAAATATTAGATGTTATTTGGTCGTAACACAGCTTATAAATATGACTTTAACTAATTATATTAGACTTAAATTAATAATTTGAGTCATATTTAATTATTCAATATTGAGTTTAAAAATTAGATTGAATTATCATATAATTAACATTCGATTAGTTTAGTCTTATATTTACAGTGCATGTATGTTAACTTTATTTTTTAATCTAATTCTAAGAGAATATATCTTTTATTATTTTTTATAATTTATAATATTCAAAATTATTGATTATATAATTGTTTTCTTAAATTCTTTCATGTGGTTTATTTGTAGGGATAGTAATGGGCAATTTTGCTAATTATTTAAAATTTAAATATGTAAAATATTTAAAATATTCGTATCTTGTCTCATTTGCATGTGGGTCCACCGGAAACAACCTCTCTACTGTGTAGGAGTAAGGCTTCGTACTATCGGACCTCCCCAGACCCCGCTTCATTGCGAAATTTCGGACTGAGCGATGATGACGACGATAATAATGTAAAATAACCTCTTTTTTAATTTAATTATTCGGACCTACATTACCTAGACTCATGTTTGCCCAAGGTCTAATCCTTCTGAGCCAAAATTAATTGTTGTTTTGCTTAAAAATTGAGTTTTGAATCATTATGAGCCTGATATAGCCCATGAATTCGTTTATAAAAATACATAAAATTTAAAATTTGGCTTATTGGTCAATCCATTATCATCCTTAGTTATTTGTTAACAGTCTCTCAATTAATTAAAGGTAAAATTATGTATTACAAAACTTTCTTAAATCTCGTGCTCTAGTGAGAATTTTATTAGGTGTTGTTGTTTCCGTAGAATTATTTTCTTAAAAAAAACACTAAAAGTGAGATTTTGTTTTTTATTTTTATTTCAATAGAATTTATATCAAAATTAGTTATATAAAAATTAAAAATATCATTTAATAAATGGAATGCTATTTAATTCAAAAAAATTTGTAATTATGTAATAGTTAATTTATAATAAAAATGAAAAAAAAGTCAAACTTTTACAATAAACTAATCAAAAAAAAAGAGAGAACAAAGCTTTCAATCAACACTGCTTCCCTGTCTCCGGTTCATTCATTTATGATTGGGTCCACGTCGAGTGTATACGTTCAAGCTTCGATCTTTTTTACTTTTCTCATCCGAATTTACGTAAATTTGGGCCTTTCTTATGTTTGGTTTCGGCTCAAGCAAAGTAGTACGGTAATGGTGATTTAGCTGGAAAGAAAAATGAGAATGCTTATAGAAGTGATGCCAACGGTTTTATGGGTCATTTTAGCCTTTCAGTTCGTTCCTAGAATCGTTGGCAACGCAGAAGGTGTCTTCTCTTCTTGTTCTTTCAGGGAGCTTTTTTCTGTGTTCTGAATCGCTTAGACTTAGGTTGTTTTGCTTCTTTTAGACACTGGTTCTTGGCATTTGGTTCTGTCGACTTTTATTCTGTGTTTGAAGCTTCGCTAAAGTGAATACTGTGCAATTTTTACCCAAATAGCTTGCTTTAGTTGATACTCTGTCGTTTTTGGCATGAATTTGGTGATTCGAATCCCCTCTTTTGATGTTCTTGTTTTGAAATAATCATCATAACCGAGATTCGATGTTTTCTAGAACAGCAGACATTCAGTCTTACTTTTTTTGAGTTCAAAGGGTTTAATCATGTGAATGTCTCATGAATCTTTCATTTGTTTGTGACAGGCGATGCCTTGAATGCTTTAAAGATCAATTTAGCTGATCCCAATAACGTTCTGCAAAATTGGGATCCTACCCTTGTTAATCCTTGCACTTGGTTTCATGTCACGTGCAACAATGAAAACAGTGTTACACGAGTGTGAGTTTAGTTCACTCTCTCTCATGGCATTCTAAACATTGTGTTCAGGCCATGGTGATCACGTGCTTTGTTTCTTGTTCACTCAGTGACCTTGGCAATGCAAATCTATCGGGTCAACTCGTTCCACAACTTGGTCAACTTTCTAATTTGCAGTACTTGTAAGTAGCGTTGTTCATGATCAAGTTTGCTTTTTCTTTGTGTTTCATCATGATTTGCAGCTCTTGTTTACAAATTGAATGGTCTCTTCTTATTAATTCAGGTATAGCAATGTGTTTGTCATATTTGAATAGTTGCAAGAGTTATGTTTTTGAAGAAAAACCTTGCATTGAAAATAATACACAATAAGAATGCCGTGCATTGTGCAGGAGATACGTATTTATAGTGTTTAAGACAACTTTGTTAACTGTAACCGGAAAGAATACCATAGCTTCTTACCAAAAATCTAGCCATCACTAGTGTAGTACAATGTCGAAATAAGAATAACAAACTAAAGAAGGAAAAATTGTTAAGGAAGACCTAGCAAAATTAATACAGTATACCATTCAAGTTTGCTTCTCTTTGGTCACTACCAAAGTACCATTATTCACCTCTTATCTTGTTGTCCATCAATGGTGTGTTAAATGATACACCCTTTAGATTTAACAATGCATGTGAAAATGTTGCAAGAGGCAATGTTTTCCTTTTAGAGGCTTAAGTAAAATCTAAAGTCACAGGTGTAGATATTATCTGTTGAGAAATTTAGGCATTAAATATATTCTAGACCCTCATAAAATGTAGACTGCTACACCAAATTATTAGAAGCCTGGTGGACTTCTGTTGGATAAGAGGGGTTCCCCATTTCATTAGAAA